>CANXYC010606253.1:0-11250 GCA_948193065.1 Aleurites moluccanus | reverse complement strand
TATTTGGATCAAATGATTAAGGCATATAAAGTTAATTATAAATATTTTATTGCTGAGTTGGAGACTCAGGAGGGGTCAATTGATTAATAGTATTGGATTTGGGCCGATGGGCTGTTTATTAGAAGTGTTTTTACTTTTGGAAGTTATGTCCTATTTTAGGAGAGGTTATGCCAAAATTTTGGCAAATTCTCGAAATTCGTTCTTTATATTTCTGAGTCAGTATTTGAGTATTATTCTAATGAATCTCGTATGTGGTACATGTATTTCAGATGTATTCCATACTGTCATCAGGAGGCACTCCGAAAAGAGCTAGCTGGTTAATGGTCGTTAAGTTGTAAGTTGATATATTTAATTTAACTCTACATGCAAGCATTGATGAATGCATTGATGGATGAAATATATGTATATAATTATCATTATTGCATTAGATTTAGGAGCATGATGTATGTTTATGTCATATTATATGATGTTTATGATGACGATGAATGACATTGTATGTATATGTTGACGATGGAAAATAGGGTGATATGAAATCCACCACTAACACATAAACATTAATGATATAACGTGACACAACATAATTTATGATGATGTTATTACAGGGATTGCCTAGTTTGAGTTGATCTCACTGTGGCCCCTGGATATGGATAAAACAGTATATGAATGTCTGATTTAAGTTGATCTCACCGTGGCCCCATAGTTGGAATTTAAGAGAGCCAAGGGAGGGTGTCGGCTCCCCATTTACGATAAACAAAAATATAAATGAGGTTAGATTCCACGGACATTTTCCATCATGTATGTTATGTATGTTTATGGATGATTATGTGTAATGTGACATTTTATGTAGATTAAATAAACGACCTGCATATTAAATTAATTTATATCAGCTCATTGAGTCGAACGCGCACCCCTGTTCAAATATTTTTTCAGGTTCTGGGTCGAGCTTAAAGAGATTTAAATTTTTAAGTTGAGTATTCCTGCCTCTTAATTCTCAGGCAGTAAAATTATTTAATTTACTATGTCATTATTTTATATTCACTGTATTAAATTTTTAGAGCTCCGCATTGTTATTTTTAATGTCAGGTTTTATTATTTAGTGGTAAGTCAGGCTTACTACGGGTTCCGGAAACTTTATGCTTTCCCGTTCCCTAGTGCCGGTCACGTGCCCAATTGGGGTCGGATCGTGACACATATTATCTCAATCAATTCAAATACTTCACACATATAAATTTCGAATTTGGCTAATTCTGACCATTTAAAAATTTTGGCTATTTTTTTCTTTCCTTCTTATCTCTAGTCACCTGGGTCAGTACATAGAATCCACTCAACTTGGTTGAGAGTACAGTTTCCATCTATTAGCAGGAAAAAAGAAAGAACATATATAGAAGGGAAAATAAAAAAAAAAAAGTGAAAATTTTCGCTAACCCCACTTTTCACAATTATAAAGAAAATGAAGTTGGGCAAATAATTTTAAATTTTAAATTATATCATATGCATAGAATTGTTAACCTACACCACATGCCCAAAGAACATTTTCTGGATAAAACTATTCCTATATCAGAAACTATTAATAAACTTAATGTGATCTACAAAGTAGCTAAATACACAATTTTTTTAAAGAAACATAAAACTAGAAATTAATTCTATGTTGGAATGAGAATGGTGTCAAATAATAGTATTAGCTAGAATTGTTAATTCTTGAATTGATTGTGATATATTGTAAAGCTTGGCCCCAAGATTAATGTCTACAAAATTTTAATAAGATTATTATTGATGTTGTGACGTGTTAATTTTAATTGAAAGATGAATTTTAATTAAAAAAATTATTTTATTAATATTTAAATTTATTAATTTAGTATCTAATTAATTTTTTTTTAACTAGTTTCTCAATTTTTAAAAATAATATCATTTAAATATTTTTAACCATTTTTTAATTAGTAAAGTGCTAATTTATTATCATTTTTCTTGATTTGTAACTCTCCAATTTTATTTAAAATATTATTTTAATATTTAACATTTCAAAAAAAAAATTATTGTCCTTTATCTAAATTGAGAGTTTTTAAAATTATAAATCAATACTTCAAATAATTATATGGAATTATTTTTAAAATTTAAAAAACTCGTTGAATCAAAAAAGTTATACAGATACTAATATAATATATTTGAAGAAGTGCATAATCAATCAATGATATAATTGTTTCATTTCAATTCAATATTTTAATTTAATTTAATTACATTATATTACAATAATTATCGCTTACAATAGAAGCAATTGTTTGTACACTTACTATATTCTATTTGTACAATTATTGATTTCATTTAGTACTGAAAAAGAAACTTGCCAATTTTCTGTTTGTACAATTATTGATATTTTCCAAACAATTATTTGACTCCATGCTTCATCAATGCCACCATCTTTGCCGCACTCTACGCAACTCGCTTCTAGGGACTTTAAAACGTTCCTACTTTAAAAAATTGCAATCCCCAAGACGATCAAAACGAGTAAAATGGACTAAATCAATATATATATTTAATTTAATTTAATTCTAATTTAAAAAATAAAATAAATTAAAAATTTAATTTAATTTATAATTTATATAATTTTTTCACGTTTTCAAATCGATATATATATATAGATTGTAATATTGTCAAAGTTACAGAACAACTTAATATTTAAACTTTAATATTGACAAAATTTACATTTCATTTACTTTAATTAAAATATCTATATATAATGTCAAGTATTTCTCATATATTATAATTATATTATTTCTTTTTATGTAAATTAGTTATCATATAATTGTATACGTATTTCTCATTACATATTATCATTGATTTTTTTTATTTTCTTAAAATATTAGTTTATATATATTTAGTTTCTATATGATATTATTTTAAAAATAAAATAAAAATTTATATAAAAATTTAATGGTAATAAAAATTATTTTTGTGATATTTTTATTTTATTTATTTATTTTGATCTACTAGTATAAATTTTCTTTTTCAAAATAAAGGTATAAATATATAATAAGTATTCTATAAAAATAAATGGACATAACATTATAATATTAGATAATCTCTTAGGGCTGCAAAAAAATATATTAATACTTTATAGTCTTTTTTTTTCCTTATATTATAAAACCTTGAATTTTTTTTCTTACTTATTTTTGTTTTTTCTTAAGTATTTTATATAAAAGTAAACTAAATTTTGATTGTTAATTTTTTTTTTTTATGTTTAAGAATTTAATATAATTATTCTCAAAACAAGTTTAGGAATAACAAAAAAAAAATTTATTGACTAATTAAAAATTCTTTTATAATATATATTTCTTTAGGCATTAAAAATTTTATTTCTTTTCAATTTTCAGGTTAATAGCTTTATTTTTATATGAATTATACATCTAGTATACATAGAAATTAATATATAAATAAGAAAATAAATTAATTGTAGTTAATTAGAGTTTTTATAATATAAAAAAAGAAAACAAATAAAAGGTCAATATTATCAATGCCCGGATAAAAAATTTAAATCGCTCTGACCCTAACATATTTAGCTCTAGTTATATCGCTACAATATATATATATATATATATATATATATATATATATATATATATATATATATATATATAATTACAATTAAAATTTATTTTTTTATATATACCCATATTTTTTTAACCTAACATTAATTTAAATTTTTAAAAATTAATTAAAGAAAAATAAAAAGTCTAATTCTTAATAAAAATAAATAAATTTTAGGTGTGTTAATTAACGAAATAGATAAATTTTGTGTTGTATATTGAATTATTTTCAAAATTCTTTTATCACCGACACTTTATTGGTATTTTTTTCTTAAATTTATAATAAAATAATAACGATTTATAAAAAAATATTTTTTATTTGAAATTACCAAACTGAAGATAATTAAACAGAATTAAATTGAATCAAATCATCATCTTGACTATAATGATTATTTGATTTAATTTAAAAATTTTAAACCGAAAGAGTTGATTTAATTTAATAAAAACTTTCAAACTGATTAAATTGAACCGATATCACCTACTATAAATTAACAATTAAATATATATTCTGTTTAAATACTTAAATCTTATAAAAATTCAATGTAATTTTATTTTTTAATTGTTATGTTTGAAAAGATATAACTAATATAATTTAATTCTTTTAATTTAAAAATAATTATTTTAAAAGAAATAAAATAATGTTTAAATAAAAAAATGATAAAAATTTAATTCATTTAATGAAATTAATTATTGAAATGTAAAATATCTTATTTAAATTAAACATAACTTTTCTATGTAAAAGTTAAATAAAAAAATAATGATATTATTTTTTATTCTACAATTATTTTAAATATTAGAATTTAAATGAATTTTTTTACTTTAAAATTTATTTTAAATAACATGAGTTCTACCATTAATTCAATTAAATTTAATTACATGTGATTTATTTGTCTGATTAGTTATTTGAGAGATTTGGCTCTCAAGCTTCTTTTGGATCTAGATGTGTATGCTATTAGACCCATCAGGAATATTGTGGCAATTTTTTTCTCCAGAACGTTTATTCGATGCCTACTGAATTTACCTCTGTTTGTTATAAAAAGAAAATAGTTTGATTAATTATCTTATCTTACTCTTTTCAAGGCAGTAAAAAAAAATATATCTCGAATTTAAATTATTTATTATAACATAATAGATTTAATGAGAATTATTGAAGTGGAGGATTCCAATTCTGTTTTGACTCATTCAATCTTTCATTAATATTATAATGTATTAGTAATTTAATCATAAATAAATAACATAAGTAAAATATCTATAAATATTTCCACTTCTTATATCATTGAAATTTGATATAATTAATTAATTTATTTTTTATATATAAATTAACTTATTAGTCCATTTATTTTGATTCGTTCAGTTAGTAAGTAGAGATGAAAAAAAATTAAAATAATCAAAAATTAAATCTAATCATATTTAATTTCATCTATTCAGTTAATAAGTAGAGGTGAGAAAAAATTAAAATAACTGAAAATTAAATTGAATCATATTTAATTTCATTTATTTAGTTAGATTAATTTTAAAATTTAATTCAGTTTGATTTAAATTTTTATAAATTTTATTATATTTAATTCGATTTGATTTATGTTAGAAAATTAACTAAACCGGTCGGACTATATATATTATATATATTAAAGATATATATTATAATAATTATATATATAATATTAAAAAATAAATTATTAAATCAAAATATGTCAATTCGTTTCAGTTAATCTTATAAAAAATTAATTTAGTTCTATTTAATTCGATATTTTAAATTTTAAATTATATTAATTAAATTATTTTAAAATTTAATTTGATTTAAACTGAATTAACTGAATATCTATCCATCTATTTATTCATTTTCATCGTTAAAATTTTATAAAAAAATTAAATATCCTTCGTTTATCATTAAAATTTTCATCCAATCAAAATTTTAGTTATGCTAATTCAAAAAGAAAGAAAATAAAAATTAGACTAATTCAAATTACTAATTTGTTTCAATTCAAATCATGTATAACAAAGCAAACGAAAATTGAAGAAAATTTGAAAAATGGAAAAACTGAGCACAATAAAAATCGGTGGAATGAAAAATGAAATTTAGAAAAAAATGAAAAAACAAAGCAAAAGAAATAGTAATTTACCCAAAATTAAAGGAATAAAAAAACCATATATGTAAATACTTCTGCAAATCGTGGTGGTAGTGGTTATATGATGATGGGAGAAAGAGCTTACAAATTGTGGTGTTTGTAGTGATGATATGTTAATGAAGACGAAGCTTAACACCACCACCCCCTCCTAAAAAAAAGAAAAAACTGGGCATAAAGAGAATTTTTGGTGATAGATTTTTTTTTTTTTTGTTTTTATGTTAGAGAAGATGGTATCTTATTTTTTAAAATTTATTATTAATTTTGTAATAGAAAAACATAAAAAAATAATTTAACAGAATTAAATAGTCTGATAAAATTAAAACTGAGTGATTAATTAATTAATATTTTAAAAAATAAAAATTAATTAATTAATTAAATTAAATTTCATGAACAAAATTATAATTTATTCTATATACAATATATAACCATCTCATGCTCTCAAAATATTGTTTGCGTATATAAACATAAAGTTTATACATACAACATTGCATTAAAGAAAGAGATTAATTAAAACAAATATAATAATTAAAAATAAAAAATAAAAAAAAGTCACTCTAAACCCAACATCGAAATCACCTTAATTGGTCCTATCCCTACCTTGCTACCCAACAAAGGAAAGGAAACAACCCCAACACACAAAATTATAAAAAACCACCGAAAAGAGTACTTTTCACCATGCATAGCAAATTCTACACCTGCTTCAAGTGGATACCCGCCCCTTAACTCTTCCCTGTTTCTACTAGCTTATAGTATTTTACTATTTTAACCTTCTTCTTCGATCAAACCAACAAATTGATCGAAAATTCAAAACTTTCAAGCTTTTACAACGGATCTATTTGTGTCACTACAATGGGGCTCCGAACCACATGCTGCTTTCCATCGGACCAAGAAATTGACCCGAATACAGCACCCGAATCATCAAGTATCAGATTCCGGGTATTTGCTGTTATTGTCACAATGAAGCTACGCTTTGTCACTGCCTGGCTAAACACCAATTTGGATGGTTTCACTGTCACGGTCACTCCTTTAGGAGCTTCAATTCTTGGGCGATAAACCGCGTTTAGTGAGCCTACATTTGTTACAGTTCTGATAAACGACTTGCTGCTTGTTCCAATTGATGAGCTTGGAAATAATGCTGCAATTGAAGGATAATTCAGGTTCTCTGGCAAAGGTCTCTTTGCCGGACATGTCACTGGTGATCTTGTGATCACCTGAATTGCTTTTGGGCTGTATCCAATTCCACACAAGTAGTTGACATAATCGTTGTTAGTAATATCATAGACAAGTCCAGGATCCATTGCTCTATCAAGATTGAGATGTCCTGCTCCAAAATTGTATGGTGTTGATGCTTTTCCGGTTGCCTCATCGGTCATTGGGTGGTTCATGTTATCAAGTATGTTAGCTGTGGTCATCATGGCCGATCTAATTACCGCAGGACTCCAATTTCGGTGTGCAGATTTAAGCAAGGCTGCAGCACCACTTACATGGGGGCAAGCCATTGAAGTTCCCGAGAGAATGTTGAATTCACTTTTTCTTTTGTCGGAATCAAGTCCGGTTGGACCAACTGCATCAGTCCAAGCAGCAAGAATGTTCACACCTGGAGCAATCAAGTCTGGCTTGAGAATCTCCGGATTCAATCCATTTGGCCCTCTACCGGAAAACGACGCTACAACTGGAGCAGGTTTGATTCCAATTAACGTGCCCCTGAACTCAATGGTGGCAGTAGGATTGTGGGTGGAAGAAATATATGCCTTGAGCGCATCACCCTCATCAGACCCAACAGCACAAGCAGGAAGAAGATGAGCATCTCCGACCAGCCCTTCACCGTTAGAAATTCCATTGGCAAGAATCATACCTATACCTCCAGCTTTCTTCACAACTAACCCTTTAGCCACTCTTGGACTACTTCCGCGATCGCATATAACAATTTTACCTCTAACCATAAGAGGATCCAGCGAGTTTTCCATACACAAGGAAGCAGAGAGCATTCCTGATTTCCCAGGATAAACCAGAGGAAACATTGTTCCGTTTAATGGCGTTCCAGAGTATAAGGACACACCAGATAGCCTACGCCCATTACCAAGAATTACGTCAGCTGGAAAATTCCGATCAATTGTGCCAGCACCAACTGTGACAAGCCAAGGTGCAAGATTTGTCACAGACATTAAATTAGGCCCATCATTACCTGCCGAAGATGATACAAAAATCCCTCTAGAAACAGCACCATAAGCACCAATAGCTATGGGATCAAGATAATACGGCGACGAAATTCCATCGCCGCCGCCAATGGAGATAGATATAACATCAACTCCGTCAGTAACCGCAGCATCGAAAGCAGCTAAAATATCGGAATCAAAACAGCCTGAATTCTTCCAACACACCTTATAAACCGCCAATCGCGCTTTTGGAGCCACGCCTTTCGCAATCCCAGGCGCATACCCCGCCATGCTCGCACGGAATGAGTGCCTTCCCGCCGCCGTCGATGCTGTGTGGGTACCATGACCGTCCGCATCTCTCGGCGATTTGAACTCAATAGTTTCATTTATTCCACTTATCGGACCTGCCGATCTCGCTGCTGCTTCGTGACCTTTAACGAAAAAACGAGCACCAACTAATTTCTTATTACAATTTCTGCGGGTAAATTTCACACCAGTTTCACAAATGCCTCTCCATCTTGACGGCACAGGTCCAAGATTCACATCCGAGAAGCTCCGGCGCTCAGGCCAGACTCCGGTATCGAAAACACCAATGATAACATCGGATCCGTAATCGGAATCGGACCAAAGGCCGCGCTGATTTCGAAGGCCGAGGAACTGAGGGGAGCGAGTAGTGTGAAGCTGGCGGCGACGATCCTCAAACACGGAGAGAACCGAAGGGTGTTGGCTTAGATAGGAGGCATGGTCTGGAGTAACAGAAGCGGAAAAGCCATGGAAAACGGTGTCGTATACATGCAGGATTTGAAGTGGATCAGCGAATTCGGAAGTGTACCATTGGTAGTGAGTGGGGAAAACGGAGGGCTTGGATTCAGAATCGACACGAAAGATGAAGGTTTTAACAGTCTGATCGGAGGAAAGTATCGGAAGAGGGAAATTAAAGAGAAAGGAAAAGAAGAGAAAGGAAAGGGAAATGTAGAGAAATTTAGCCATGTTAAGAAACTACAGCAGACTAGCAGAGAGTGAAGTGAGATGTGCTGTGGGTGACCGACAGATATACTAGAGATATTATATTTTTATTTTATTGGTATATTTAATTAAACTATAAGTTAGATTAATTAATGGTTTTAATTAGAAATAATAATTTATTTGTTGGAAATGGGAAACATCAACAGATATTGAATTTTGTCGTGGATTAGAGAGCGGGGCCTGCTGAGTCAGCCCTATTTATGCTGGACTTAATACGACGACGTTTTTAATTTTGGTCTATTTGTATTTTGTTTTATTTGTAGGACTGAGATTACGAATCAACATCGGTTTTCTTGAAAAAGCAAATCGTGATACTGATGAAAACTAAATTATTTAATCTCTATATTTTGATTTGTTAATTAGCTTAACTCTTTCCTTCATTCCTTCATGGTCCAGATTTATGCTCTTTTTTTTTTTTTACTTTTCATTTAATTAAAATTAAATATTCATATAAAAATTTAAATTTAATTAAAATAAAAATATATATGAATATTTTCTATATGAAATATTTATACATAATTTTTTATATTTAATTAAAATAAAAAAAATAATTTTTTATTTAATTAAAATAATTATTTTATTTAATTATTTAATTTATTTTTTTTGTTTCTTGTATATTTAATTTAAAATTAAAATAAATAAAATGATTTTTCATTTGTTCAAAATTATTTTTATATATTTAATTAAAATATTACTTCTTATATATTTAATTAAAATAATTATTTATGAGTATATTTAATTAAAATTAAAATATTTATTTTTTGAGTATATTTAATTAGAACTAAGATAATTAAAAATATACTTTTTCTCTTATTTTTACATATATGCAAGGCTCTTTTTAATTTTATTTATATATATATATATAAAATAATTATTTTGATTAAATATATAAAAATAATTATTTTAATTAAATATATAAAAAATAATTTTGAATAAATGTAAAATAATTTTATTTATTTTAATTTTAAATTAAATATAAAAATAAGAAATTAATCAAATAATTAAATAAAGATAAAATTTTTAATTAAAATTATTTATTTTAATTTTATTTATTTAATTTTAATTAAAATAATTAAAATTTATTTATTTAATTATTCATTAAATAAAAAAGCTAAAAAAATAAGTGAACATCTAGACATTAGAGTAAGAGCATTTTAGTCATTTTATTATATATTTTTTTTATTTTTTATTTTTTAACAGAAAAGTGAGAAAATTGTAGCATGATTAAATATAATGACGAAATAAAGTGTAAAGACTAACTCGTTAATTTTTTTTAAAAATAAAGACATAAGTGTTAATTAAGTTAGATTTTATGAACTAAATAGTAATTTATCTAAAAAAAATCAAAATATTATAAATATATAGATTATTGTGGATATTCTTTTATTTTTTTTTTATTATTTCATTATTTTATATAACATCCCACTTCAAAGATGCTACTGTCTAAGGACACAAGTAGATATAAAGTAACCGAAAATCCGTAAAACCTACTAACATTATCCAAAACAATCAATTATATTTAAAACCATTCATTAATAATCTAAATCCATTTAACAATAGCCAATATTACCAAAAATTTAACAGAGTTTCTTTTATAATTTTAACCTTATTCCCAAATTATATTTACAATTTCACAAGCTGCAATAAAAATGCACTCTCAATATCATCATTCTTATACTCTCAACTCCATAATTCAACAGAAATACATGATATTTATAAATCTCTTTTATAACATGTAAATTTCATTTTAGCATTTTCAGTATTACTGTTTTTATCACTTCAGTATCATTATCATTATCAATCATTCACTATTAACTTTAATAGTAAATCACATTACATTTTTAATGTCACTTAAATATCAATTATTTTACTGTTCATACAACATTATAGTACTTAATCACCTAATTATACACAATATCATGAAGCTCTAAGAGTTGATACTCATGACCTTTTAAGAATAAAATACTACCTCGATGTATTTGACGTCCCAAGTCAGAGAAGAAATTGACTTGGAATCAGCATTCTCTATCTCATTCTTGTAAAAATTATAAACCACTATATATTGAGTATAAAAATACTTAGTGAGTTATATATACATCATGTTACATGCAAAGGATTGGATAACAATGGAAAATATGAAGGGAATTAACAGGCAAAAAAATTCGGTATTAATGAAGTGTAAAAGGAACTAGTCATGTTCATATAACAAATGTTGAGGGTTTGTGTCACACCCCAACTCCAGTGGTGCGACGGTCCTAGGGCAAGGGTAAGCTTAAGGCCACCATAAACCCGTAGAACTCACAGATCACCATACTCATAAATGCCAAGAACATAACATCATAAATTTCCATGTTCATACAT
>CANXYC010606233.1:0-13466 GCA_948193065.1 Aleurites moluccanus | reverse complement strand
CTGTAAATGGGTGTACACGGTGAAGTATAGAGCAGACGGGTCAATTGAGAGGTACAAGGCACGGTTGGTAGCCAAAGGTTACACTCAAACATATGGGATTGATTACTTGGAGACCTTTGCTCCTGTTGCAAAAATGAACTCAGTAAGAGTATTATTGTCATTAGCAGCTAATTATGGTAGGGATTTACAACAGTTCGATGTTAAGAATACTTTCTTGCACGGGGAGTTGGAAGAAGAGATATATATGGAGGTTCCACCTGGATATGGGAAGAACTTGGCTACTAATACTGTGTGTAGATTGAAGAAATCTTTGTACGGCCTCAAACAATCACCAAGAGGTTTGGAAGGTTTACTAGAGTCATGTTGGCAAGTGGTTATAAGCAAAGTCAGGGAGATCATACACTATTTATCAAACACTCTCCTTCAGGGGAGTTACAGCTCTTTTAGTGTATGTTGATGACATAATAATAACAGGAAATGATGATACAGAAAAACAGGTGTTGAGCAAGTGTTTGGCTAAAGAGTTTGAGATTAAGTCATTAGGGAGGCTGAAGTATTTCCTTGGGATTGAGGTTGCACACTCTGGACAAGGGATCTTTATCTCTCAACAAAAGTATATTACGGATCTTCTTGAAGAAACCGGAAAAACTGCATGTAAACCAGCAAGCACTCCTATAGATCCTAACCTTAAACTTGGTATAGCAAAGGAAGATGCCACAGTCAATAGAGAGATGTATCAAAAGCTTGTGGGAAAACTCATTTATCTGTCTCACACAAGGCCAGATATAGCCTATGCAGTAAGCGTAATTAGTCAGTTTATGCACAATCCAAGGAAGGTTCACTTCCAAGCTGCTCACAGAGTGCTACAATACCTTAAAGGAACACCAGGAAAAGGTATTTTATTTAGAAGAAATGAAGGTTTGATGCTAGAAGCATATACTGATGCAGACTATGCTGGGTCAATTATCGATAGGAGGTCAACCTCAGGATATTGTACCTTTCTTGGTGGGAATCTAGTAACTTGGAGGAGCAAGAAGCAAAACGTCATGGCTCGATCAAGTGCAGAGGCTGAATTTCGAGCTATGGCCCAAGGCGTTTGTGAGTTACTTTGGTTGAAGATTATTCTTGAAAACTTGAGGATTAAATGGGATGGTCCTATGAGACTTTATTGTGATAACAAATCCGCAATCAGTATTGCTCATAACCCAGTGCAACATGACCAGACAAAACATATTGAAGTTGACAGACATTTCATTAAGGAGAAGCTAGATAGTGGATTGATATGTACACCCTATGTTCCTACACGTGGTCAACTTGCAGATATCTTAACTAAAGGATTGAATAACTCAGATTTTCAGACAATCATATCCAAACTGAGAATGGAGAATAACTACTCACCAGCTTGAGGGGGAGTGTAGAGAAAATCCTATTTATGAGATAATTTTGTATATTATTAGTTTTCCTATTTAAGAGATAATTTAGAAGATAATTAGTTTTTCTATTTAGGAGATAATTTTGTATATTATTAGTTTTCCTATTTAGGAGATAATTTAGGAGATAATTAACTTTCCTATTTAGGAGATAATTTTGTATATTATTAGGTTTCCTATTTTTGCTAGGTTAATGTGTATAAAAAGCCGACATTATTATTTGATAATAAAAATAAGAGGAATAGAATTCTCTTTCAATTGTTCATAGATTACTCTCAAAGAAATTGGCTTCAAATCAAAGTTTGGTGATACTGTTGGCATAATTAGGAAATCCTCCCGGCATGGTATGTGATGGAATGCTAATGTATACCACACCACCATGTCCTTGTTTTCAATCGGACGATTCCTTCATAAAACAAATCAATATCTAATTAATCTTTTTCTAGCAGAATAAAAACACTTGTCGTTCCAATTACTATTCATGAAAATTTTACCTTTTAGACCATGTTGCGAGAGTATCTTCAATTTGACTCTGATAAATATATAACCCAGCCGCCCCCCATTCCTCGCGCCGGTTGTACAGGGTGACCCATATTTGATTATTTGTAAAGGCTCCACGTTTCTGTGGAGGATCCTCATAATCAAGCAAACTAGCTGCCTGACCAGCAGGAACCACTTTATAACCAACCGGATTCCCAATCCGAGTTTTTGTAGTCTGGTTGATCACATGGAATGCAGATGGATCATAAAGTTTGAGTTTAATTTGTACTTCTTTTTCTATTTTAGCAACATTTCTTCAAGTAACTTTTTCTAGGTGATTCTCCTGGTAAAGTCTGTTGCTTTTGAATATTCAGTTTTACAAAGGAATTATCAGAGCCATCAATGTCCATATCAAGGTAAAAAGTGATAAAATGATCATTAATGACACCAATTACGTTTTCTGATAAAAGGGTACCAATAGAGATTTTCTTGATCAGCAGGCACTTGATTCCTTTTTTCTCATATGAAGTGCCTTTCACCATCAAAATTCCACTAAGTCCAACCTGTTGTCAATCAAATTGAAAAAAATAGCTAGCAATAATCCAAATAAAAGATTGATTTTTTATTCTTAGCTTGTGGAAACTTTAGTTGATTGATAGTAACTCCTACATATGCTGATATATTTTGAAAAAAGAAAAAGCTAATGGTTAATTTATGCTGTAATAAGCGTTGTGAATTAAATCATTAATTATAAACAAATTTGTTTAGATAGATAATCGCTAACCTTAATTCTAATTAGTCCATCTTGCTGGAGCTCCCAATCAACTATATAATCATAGTTAGCTACTGATGCTGCCATTCTGACCACAACAATGCTCACTTTTGGCCTCACTTCTCTAATCTGCCGAAAAAGAAAACACAAACAACAATTTCATTATATGTACTCTGCTGAAATTTCATTAATTTAATACTATCTCAATGCAAGTACATTTATTCTTGGTTACCTCCATAGCCGTAATCGGGCTCTCGCTGTGCCGCCAACCGATGTCACCTGCATACTTCTCAAACACACAAATCATGTTTCATCGGACATATGGCGTTCATCGCCGGCGGCAAACACTCCATTCATAAAATAAGCATTCCGAGGACAACCATTAAGCGGGTCAAGCGACATGGCCTGCAACCCGAACCCGTATTCACCCGCATCCATATAAGTCTTAAAATACCAGTAGGATCCATAAAAGACACATATAGCTCCGAATTAAACCCTTTATACATCACATTTCTCATCTCCCCATTATCCGAGTCCTGGACCTTGGCAATAGATATTATCACCCCAGCTCTCGGGTCAGGTTTGAGGTGAAATTCCCAGTTTGCCCATTTCACCAAGTGATCACCCTCTATAGTAAAACTGGGTCCTTTTGGTTGCTTTATGAAAATGGGATTTATCGGCTTCTTCCATTTCTTCATTTGGTTTTCATCTATAGCTGAGAAACGATAACCTGTGTTGGCGGCCTTTAGAATTGGTAGTTCCTGCCTTTACGTGAAATTTTGTAGTCAAGATCAACTAGCACAGTCAACCCTTCTTTTGGCCGCATGTAGAAATTTGGAGTGCCTTCGATGGAGTACCACTGTACTTTAACTAGCCCAAAAGATAAGGGAAAGCAACTCAGGTCCTTAAGATCAACTCCACGCTAGATAATCTTACGGTTGAAATTCGTAGATATTATGGATTAGAAATTCATTCCCAATCGTAATATTCAACTCTTTTCATATCTGAAGTTTTGGGAGATCCAAAGCATTTCATCTTTTCTATATTAATTAGAATGAATTATAGAAAATTAGCGTTTTGAATAATTATTTTAAATATATAATCAAAACTTTAGGAAACTTAAAAAGGAAATGCCAACACATATTCATGAATATTGAAATGATTAGTTATAATAAATTTACTTTTGGAAAAAAAAAAATTATAGGACAGTTGGACTCAACGCAAATTCATTCAATTTAATTGAATATTAGTAGCGTCATATACATGGACGATGTGGACAGAGTAGTGGACTGGTGGGTGGACTAACAGTATTCGAATCCCGGAGAATATTTATTGCTTGGAGTTTGGAAAGTGGAGATTCCGTATGGGACCAAGACTCACAAACCCCCATCGCTTTGCGTGCCCCAGTAAAAGACATTTACAAAATATTCCTGGCCCACAACCTTTTTTTTTTTCCCTTAAATACTAATAATAAAAAACAAATTTTTGAGGTTGTAAATTAAGATAATGTCTATACATTTTTTATCCATTATCCTTATATTTGTTTTAGTGATATTATAATGCAAAATCGACATAAGACAGTAGTGAAGAAAGAGAATAAAAGGCCAGAAGTAGAGAAAGGGAGATGGTGACAAGGAGTTAGATAAGATTGATTAAGGGTTATAGATTTGTAATTTATTTTTTTTTTTCATGTATTTTTCTTGTATTTTCAACAATGTTAGGTAGGATGATTTTAAGTGGTCAATTTTGTCATTAAATTGAAATAGAAGAAAAATGTATAATAAATTCATATTTATTGAATTATAAGTGAGAGCATATTGAATTATTTATAAGCCTAGAATGTGGTGAGAGTGAGATGGTTGGCTGTGCCCCAATTGGACACGTGTCTACTGATGGGCTTTAAGTGCCAAATCTATGTAATTACTGTCCAATTGACGGCCTTTCACTTTTGTAGTTCGCAGGCCTTGTTAGATAAGCCAACAAACGACAGGCTCATGGTTGTAGTCTTGTTGGGGTCACTATGGGCTTGAGCCCCAGACCTAAAATCAAATCTGTCTGTACGGTATATTTTTAGGAATATTACACAAATATATTATTTTTTAACTTTTTTTTTTAATTTTACTATTTTTATTTTTATTTTTACTATTTTTTTATATGTTTAATATATATTTGATATATGTGTAGTATATCTTTCATATATATTTAGTATATATTTGATATATATCATATTTTTAAAAAAACATTTTTAGATATACAGTATTTTTGAAAAAATATTTTAAAATATGTAATATTTTTTAAAAAAAAATTCTAACAATAAAAATAAAATATTTTTTTTTCTGTATTTTTGAAAAAATCCCATGATAACCCTTACATTTACAAGTCATTTTTCCTTAAAAAAAAAAGGTCTGTTCAAAATGAATCGTTCATACTAATTTGAAATTGTTATTATTGATTGAGAATCGAATCTGATCAGGTTGTATATAAAAGATTGAATTAAATTTATGTATATTATTAATTTTATTTATATTAGTATTAAAATATTATTATATTTATTTTTTAATTTTAATTATTAGATATAATTGAAACTCATTTACCATATTTGAAATATAATTAATAATCTTTAAAATTTTGGATTCATAATTAAATAAACTAAATTAAACTACCTCAAATATTCAGCTTAATTTTCTCCTTTTAATTATCCAACATTCTAAATATGTATACTTTCACAGAGTTTTTCAATGTAATTAAACAAATAACGTCTATGCAAGAAGCAACTTCCAATAAAATATAACGGAACTTGTTCATGTCTAATTCCCTAAATATAATATACAATTTTAATCATATACTCAACTGTGCGATCGATCGGTTAAAATTAGCCAGCGGCCTGGTGGCAAACAGGCATGTCTTTTTCCAAAAAGGGTGGAGCCCTAAGAATTGGATTGCTCTCAAAGAAATTGACAGGCTTTAAATAAAAGCTAGACGACACAATTGGCATTACTGGGAAATCCTCTTGGCATGGTATGTGATGGAACCCTAGTGTGTACCATAAAACAATATCCTTATTCTCAATACCAATATTCCTGTTTATCATTAAAATAATAACTACATTAATAATTTAATTATTGTGCTCATAAATAAATGAAAATAATAAAGTTTAATAAGTTTTATAGGCCATACCTTTGAGACCAGACAGCAAGAGTGTCATCTCCTTTGCTTTGATACACTAGGAGTCCACCGGCCCATTGTTCATTTCGGTCATAGGGTGTCACCCATATCTACTAATAAAAAATAGCTAATTATTAAAATTGGTTCTTACTAAAACTCAATTCGAGCTCAGTCTTGGACTGATCTAGCACCAATAAACCAAAGGCTAAAAAAAATATATATGTAACAATTAACACTAGAACTTCCAATCCATATATGTGATCAAGGGTAATACAAGTTTATGAGGATATACCTGATTGTTTGTGAAAGCACCTCTTAATTGTGGAGGATCAAGGGGATCGAGCAAGCTAGCTGCAGTGCCACCGGGAACAACCTTGTACCCAGTTGGATTTCCCAACCTAGACTTTCTTGAAGGGTTAATTACATGAAATTCTGAAGGGTCATAGAGCTTAAGCTTAATTCTTGCATCTTCCTCTGTTTTAGCTGTCTCTCTCTTAGCATTTAAGTAGCTTTTTCTTGGTGATTCACCTGGTAATGTCTCTTCCTTGACTAAATGAACCTTAACAAATGTGTTATTGATGTCATCAATATCCATGTCCAAATGGAATGTGATGAAATGATCGTGAACAACACCAATAACGTTTTCAGATATTAAAGGGCTCGACATTTCTTCTCGGTTTGGTATTTCATACAAGTTTTGATAAGGAGTCCCTTTTACCATTAACATCCCCGAAAGAGAGACCTGCTTAGACATGAAGAACATGTATATACTTGATAAATAAAGGAGGTAAAGAGGTGATTTCATAGTAAATAATGTAAATTTATAGTAAATCGTGATGGTTGATTAAGTTGTCAAGTGGGTTTTCATCTCCACTTTGTTAAAATTCAATTTTGGGCATTAACAAACTCGTAAAGTAAATATCATTAAATTTTTAATTTTGTTATGAATAATTTAAATTTATCATAGTTGAAAACATAAATTTAATAAATCTCAACGGTTGATTAAACTAAAAATTGATGTTAGTGCTATTTTACCTTAATGCGGATCAAACCATCAGTTTGAAATTCCCAATCAAATATATAGTCATAGTTTCCAACTGATGCTGCCATTCTAGCCACAAGTGTTACTTTAGCTCTGGATTCTCTAACCTGCTTCACATTTCAAGTCAAAATCAAGTGTTCGATATCAATACTAATGTTAAATAAAATCCTAATTATCTGAACTATGAAAAATAGGCATACAAGATAACACTAAAAATCAATAATTTTAGGTACCTGTAAACCAGTAAAAGGGACATCCGAGTGTCGCCAACCAATATCACCAGCATATCTTTCGAACAAACAAATCATATTGGGCTGAACATATGGCTTCCCATCAGAAGACGCAAAAATTCCATCCATATAATAGGAGTATTTAGGGCAATCATTTAATGGCACTAGTGACGCAGCTGTTAGCCCTAGACCAAATTCACCTGCAGCCAGCACTCAGCAAATTTAGTTTAATGATATGTGTATATTCTATTTGAGCAAAAGATTCATGCTCGAGTCCTTTACTCAGTAATCCAAAGAGAGAGAAAAATCACCTGCATCCATATACGACTTAAAATACCAATTCTCATCTGGGTCCATATAAGGCACCAATAATTCTGAACTGAACCCTTTGTAAATAACACTTCTTAGAACCCCAGTCTCTGAATCCTTAACCATGGCTTGAGAAATGACCATACCAGCTCTTTGATCAGGTTTCAAGTGGAAAACCCAGTTGGCCCATTTAACCAAATGTCCATTTTCTATAGTAAAGCTAGGACCTTTCGGTTGTTCTATTGATATTGGGTTTATTGGGTCCATCTGCATTGGATTGTTTTGTGCTGTAAATCTGTAATCAGTATTGGTAGCTTTTGGAATTGGAATTTCTCTCCCCGTATCTGAAAATTTCAGTACCTCTTTCTTGTCAAGGTCGATAATCATGGTTAGCCCTTCAAGTGGTCTCATGTAGAAATTGGGTGTGTCCTGGCTAGAAAAGCATTGAACCTTAATAATCCTTTTTCCTTCCTCATTAGGCCCAAACCAACCAGGTGAAGGTGTGATGCAAGACAAAGCAGATAAGGGCAACCCTCTAGCTATAGCAGATTGGTTCAATTCCTTGAAAGATAATGCCACTTGAACTGCAGCTGAAATATCATCCATAGACAACATTGGGTAACCTGACTCAAGGTTAATTTTGTGGGTTGTAACTTGGCCCAATTCCAAGTCCACAGTGAGCACATGAGATTGACCATTTAATAGTACAATTACAAGTGCTTTTCTAGGAGGGAGAGGATCCCCTTTTTTCCATTTCAAGACTTGAGACTTTTCAGGTTCATCAAGTGATAAATATTGAATAGATGGGAAGGAAATTGAAAAGGGTTGATAAAATGAAGAGAGAACGGTTCTAACTTTGTTGATTTCTAGTACTGAGAGTGGGTCTAGTGGGTGTTTGGGGTTTGACTAGAGTGGTCTTTGGGCTTGTTTATTTGGGTCTCTAAACCTAAACCCGAACCTAACTTGGAGTAAATTATGTTCTTGGAAGAGATGCCATGATAGAAGTCTGTTTTATTTAAAGGGTACCAAAAATATGCAAAAAGGAATAGAATCATGAACAAGAAGAAGGTGAAATGAAGAGATGAAGCAGTTTCCATAGTGGGTTTCTTCCAAAAGAGCGAGATGTAAAAGCCTTTTTAAGAAGCAACAATAACCTCTCTTCTTCTTTTTTTGTAATTATCAATCAATAATTTATGCCCTTCCAAAGCACCATTTTAGGTTCCACATGACAACTAATATATTTTATAACTTCAAGAAAGTTTAGCCAAGTGTGCAATAAGACAACTTTGCCATTCTCTTGTTCATTATATAGTTTGTACGTAGCAGCGGTTCCATAAAACTTTTTTAGGGAGATCCATAATATAAATGGTTAGATTTTTTTATAAAAAAATAATAAATTTAAAAATTATTACAGTGCAATATATAAATTTTTTAAATTATAATTTAATATGATGTGATAGTCCAATAATTAAATATAAATAAAATAAAGATAATACAAATATTATTTAAGATTGAAGAGAAATAAAATAAGAAAAGAAAAAAAAATATAAAAGATAAATAAAAATAATTAGACACGTGAATTAGATTAAAAAATAAAAAAAATAATGATCTAATAATTGAATATAAATAAATTTAAATATGATATCAAATATCTTTTATGACTGAAGAAAAATAAAATAATAAAAAATAATAAAAATAAATAAATAATGACAAAAAAGAAATAAAAAATAAAACTAATTGGATATGTAAATTATATTAGAGAATAAAAAAAATAAAAATAACAAAAAAAAGTAATTCTCCATTAATTAAATATAAATAAATTTAAAATAATATCAAATATTCCTTATAATCGGAAAAAAATAAAATAAGAAAAAATGATAAAAAAAATAAAAAATAAAAATAATTAGACCTGAATTAGATTAAAAAATAAAAAAAAATAAAAGAAACAAAAAAAAAGATAATAAAGAATGTGAAATTCCAACTCAAGCTTTCAATTTTGTTTTTTTATAAGTATCTAATCACCAAATCATTTAATATTTTATAATATTTTTATTTTAAATTTCAACTAGAATCGCCCCTGTGTGTATAGCCAAACCAGAAGGGGCAAAAAAACCTTTGCTAAATGCTAATCATCTGCTAAATTACACTTATATAATAAATAAATTTGATTTTAAAAATTTTATTATATACATTATCCCTTTCTCAATCTCAGATCATATTATCTCAAATTAACATAAAAATTAATTAAGATAATACCAAGAATAGAAGGGCGTTGATTTCATCTCCATTTTTATTTAGCTTTTGAAAATCAGCAGTTAGTGATTAAACATCAAACTGTAAAAGAGTGATAAAATAATTAAAAGCTAACGGTTATACTTTCAACTATTAACTTTCAAAATTATAGCTAAAAATTAACTTTTAAATTAAAAGTTAGAATTTGTAGCTTTTGAACTGTTTTTGTCAAAAAAATTATTAAAATTTAAAATAATTTTTCGAAAATACTTAATATTAAATAATAAATATATTTTTTATTATTTTGATTTTTAAATATTTTAATATTTATAATTAATATAAAAATTAATTAAAATTCATAGTTATTTTATCAATATATTTTATATATAATCTAATTACATTTACTAAAAAATTTTCATAATATATAAAATAATGTACTTATTTGTCATTTTACAGTCAAATTCTAATTTCAACTACTCCATTATCAAATACCGTGTGATTATCAAATACAGTGTGATTATGTTTGTATGCATAGATTTAAATTTAAAATTTTAATTTTAAAATTTATATTTCAAATTTATGATTTGAAATTTATAAATTTATAGTTTTGAGAGGGTAAAAAAATTAAAATTTAAACTTTAAAAGAAAAAAGAAAAAAAAGATTTTAGATTAAAAATAAAGATAATATATTTAAAATAATTAGATAAAAAAAATTTAAAATATTAAATTTTGAAAAAATTATATTTTACTAAAAATTTGAATCAAATCTAAATTTATTTAATTTTAATAATCTAAATAAGAAATTTAATTTAAATTTAAGTTTACAATCTAAATTTTTATTATCCAAATAGATCATATAATTATTTGCAATCACTTATTATGAATTATTAATCACTAATCATTACTAGCAGACAATTGAACTTCACCGCAAAATCAAATAAGTCCTAAAATGAATTTTGGAGAATGCCTCAAAAAGTTTCCAATAATGAGAGTAATAGTATTAAAATGTTATTTTTTATTATTTAATAATTTAAAATGAAAATAAAATAAATTATCATAATAAAAAAACCAAAAAAATTATTCAAAAAGCTTTTTTTTTTCAGAATATAAGAGAATCCCACACACATCACTATACAATTTTCTTACGGTGCATCAAATTTAATTCACTATTGTGTAAGCAGTATCTGCACAGCTTCTTTTTTTTTTTTTTAATTCAAATTTAATCCCGTTATTACACAAATTGTTTTATTACTATATTGGGTTTTCAATCATTAATGTATTATTTTCTTTTGTTAAGAGGTTGTGACCCATAATTTAGCAAAATGTGCTTTGTGAGGAAGTCAGTATCATATACAATTAAACCATAAAATTTGAATTGTTAAATGGAGATATACAATTCAATATGAGCCTTCTAGAAAGGGAACACCAACCAGGTGCAAATTAATAAGGGAGCATGTGAAGACTGAACCTGAACGAGACAAAGGGAGATTAAGCTTATGTTGTAACTGCCTCCGTCATTTGTCAAATATCACGACGCTCTAATTTGAATTTTTCCCCAACTACTTCTAATTTGGCCATTTTTTTCTCTCATCACTTGTCATGCATCCCCTTCTTTTATGTAATAAGCATTTAAAATTGTTAATTAATCAAGCACCAAAATTAATTCTCTCCTTCAAACCAAATTTGATACGTAGGTCTAAAGGATTTATTATCTTTTTAATTAATTTGGCTCCAATTAAGATATCAGATGCTAAAATTTAACTTAGTCTTGACTTTTTTATGAGGATATTTATATATTATTATGAAATTAAAAGTATAATAAATTTTTAAAAAATAATAATTATGAATCATAAAATATTTGAACGTGATTATATAATTTATCTATTTTATTATAGATAAAAAAGTTATAATAATAAATACTTTTAAAATATAAAAAATAAATTATATATTTCAGTTTATTTTTTCACTTAAAATACATTATCAATTTTATTTTTTTAAAAATATTCAAACACTTTAATTTTCACTTAAAAGTTAAAAATACCTTAAAACAATCATTTTAAATGATTATCCTTTTTAATAGGATTCAAACATCCCTATATGAATGTTTCAAAACAATATTAATTTGTGTAGATTACTAATTAATTCATTGTTAAAAGATTATTCAATAATCAAACTTTATTCTATTATCAAACTTTGTCTAATTTATTTATTGTGGACGGAAAAAAACAGAAAGTTATTATTTTTTTTCTAATTAGATTAGATTAACCAACTGTGTGTTATTCTCGAGTCACACCACATTTGTGGAAGCTAACTATAATGTAGTGGGGATCTTTTAATTGTTTCCTTTTTTTACTGTTTATAAGAACTAATTAAACCAACTAACCGGCTCTTAATTAATACATCTACTTATTAACCTTAATTTCTATTGCCAAATCACTTTGCATCTGTTGTCTCGTGTTTTATTTTTTTTTATATGTTGTATTATTTATAAAAAAAATATTAATTGTTAAAATATTTTAATAAATAGATGATATGTTATATAAAAAAATAAGATAAGAGATGAGTTGTAAAATAAGTCAGAAAATCTGAACTATTTTTAAATAGTTTATAGTAGTCTTTGTTGTTGCCAGACATATTTAATTCAATTCCATTGAAATTTGAATGAATATATATAGTTATATGAGTTAATTAAAATTAACTGACAAAATTGGAGTAATAACTAATATTTTATTTATTTTAAAATAAATATTTTAATTACGAAATATATAATTATTAAAAAAAAAATTAATATATTTTACATTTCTAATACATTTATTATTTTAATTACTTTAATCTCTATTCACATTTTTAATTTTTTTATATTCTACATCTTTTAATTAATTTTTATATTTTTAACATATTTTGAATAAAAATATTATTGTTAAATTAAAATAAAATATAATTTAAATTAAAAATGAAATAATTAAATTATGACATATAAAAAAAAATATTTTAGGAGAGTGCAATAATTTAATTATCATTGTTATTAAATTTTATAGTCAATATTAAAGAAAAAGATAAATTAAAAGTAAAATATATTAATTAATCATTGTGACGTATTAATGTAATTAGTCGAGTTAATGGCACATAGACCTAGAGCTAGGGTACGGATATCATGCTAAAGAGAAGTATTGACTTGGAGGTTAATTTTCATGATGAGATTATAGTAGTGAATTTGGTGAATGTCTGGGATTTCATCAATTAAAATGAAAAAATAATAGGAAAAAAAAAACAAAGAAAATATGAGACAAAACCTAACTTAAATTAGAAAACAAGATACCATATTAGTATCTTTGAGGAAATGGTTGCCTTCTTTGCAAGTTTTTCTTTTTCATTGCTAGCCTTCTTTTGCTACTATTTCAACCAAATTGCTTATGCATCCCTATCCCACTCACCCACCTCCATTCCCTTTTAGGCCATCTCCAACCATAAACACAAAAATGCAGTCAATGTTACTCCATTTTACAGTTTATATCACATCAAACAGTAATTTCATCTCCAACCCATAACTCTATTTCTAACACTATTTTTTACACCAAAAAAGAATATTCTTTTTTATTTATTTTATATAATTTATTATAATTTTTTACTATTTTATAATATTTCAATAATTGCCCATAAACAAATATAATTTACATATTTATTAAAAAAAATTAATTATCAATTTAGCAAAGTAATAATCTAATAAATTAAATTATAATAATTTATTAATTAAAATGACACATTTACTATTTATATATTATTTAGAATAAAAGTAAAAAAAAAAA
>CANXYC010606226.1:0-17210 GCA_948193065.1 Aleurites moluccanus | reverse complement strand
AAATAATTATGCATATAGGTATGAAGGAAGTCGTAAGCTTTTACTGGAAAGAAATGCGGGTTCATAACAAATTGGCTATATCAAATCATGTCAAATTCAAATCATGGTTCATATTTAGAACAAAGAATGCCCACAAAGAATGGCATTATCAAATCTTATCTGGTAGAACAGATCACATATCATAACATATGCATCAGTAGCCTTGCTACCTCAACGTGCACACATGCTTGGCCAGGCATGCTCCTAGAGCTCCTGGCCCCCTCTAGGTGGAACACCGATAAAAACCCTATCGGCTGGGCTCACAAAGTGCACAATGGACCAATAAATTTACTCTCATTAGGAAGAGCGTTCTACATGGGTTTCAAAATCATAAGAAGCATATTGGTCGCAAGACCATCATCATATACATTATTTAGATCAGATTCACAAGCAAGAAACATATGAACTTGATCCAAGAATATTGATCAAGCCATTCACATAGTTCAAGTATATAAATATATGAAAAAGGAAAGTTCAATATAAGAATATTTTGGTCATTTTAATTCCAAGGAACAATAATTAAATAGAATGTTCATACTTACCTCTTACACAAATTTCTCTTAATTTCTCCCCTGAATTCTGCCTAATTAATTTCTCAATCAATTCGAATTTCTTCTCCTAAGAAATTTTTCAAATATACAAAAATTAGGGTTTCTCTAAACCAATAATATTCACATGATTTTCTAATAATTAATTATCTTAAAATCACTATTCATAATTCCCAACAATAATTTCATTTATCTCTTAAAGAAAAACTGCATTAAATTTTCAGAGTTACTGTTCATGGCAATCTCAACCTCCAAATTTTTCCCACATTAATAACCATTAATAGCTTCAGATTACTAGAAATAAATTTTGCATACTCAGAATTAATTATCCTAACCCATAAACTTAAATAAATCCAAAGAAAATAACTTAGGAAGAAAATTTACCTTATTTCCTTCAAACTGAGATTTTTGCAAATACTGCTCAAATCTGATGATTCTACCTTAATATATACTAATCTAGAAGTCTATTGCATTAATCTGAGTATTAATGCCTTAGAATATAAAATGAAACAAATTTGAGAAAAAGACTGAATTTACGAAAGAAGGAAGAAGGGAAAAATCGTGAAAATCGTTGTTGAGGGTGCTGGGGTTAAATAGACTACTACCCTTGAAACACGCCAACCAGCTCACCAAACTGCCTTGGCAAGACTCCCTTGCCTAAGCCAGCTCGCCAAACTTGATCTGGCAATGCTACCTCGCACATGCTGCCTCGCCAGACTCTCCTCGCAACTCTTCCTCGCATAAGCCATCTCGGCAATGCTTCTTCGTCTCTTCGCAAACTGTCACTTCGCACATTCTCTCTTCGCATAACGCTTCTTCGCATAATGCCTCTTCGTCAAAGCTCTTCGCTTAATCCTCTTCGCCAAAGCTCCTCGCCTTAGCTCTTCTCCTTTCCTCTTCGCCAAAACTCCTCGCCTTAGCTCTTCGCCTTTCCTCTTCGCTAAAGCTCCTCGCCTTAGCTCTTCGCCTTTCCTCTTCGCCAAAGCTCCTCGCCTTAGCTCTTCGCTTACTTCTACTTTGGCAAACTTACTTCGCCACTTCACCATTATGCCACTTCGCATTGCCATTCCGCAAAATGCCTCCTCGCATTATGCTAGCTCGCCATAACAAATTCTTCTAAGTTAAACTCTTGCCTGAACATCCCCCACTTAGTCAGCTCACAATTGAGCTACAATTATTCAAACTCACTAATTCTTTTTTATCACTTAAAATCAACATGTAGGGGCACAACATATCAAAATTTCAAATCAAAGGAATCAACACACAGACCATGGTGACTCTCCAAAAGTCACTCAGACTCCTGCCCCAAAATCTAACCGAACAACCCTAATTCAAATTATTCTCAACTGAGATATACTTATCCAAAAATTCTGAAATTTTATATCCATCTTCACAACACACAAAGGAACATTTTTTATGTTCACACTTTCAGCTAATTCTATCTCAGTCATTCTTAATAATTCCAAACAGACACTACATCCCTGCAGAAACTCTCAACCAGACCAGCCTTACTCAAATATACACAACTCATCACATACATAAAATTTAGACAATCCATTTCACATAATTATAACTAAGACATAATTTAACAACTTTCATGCTTTACACTTTACCAAATTATATCTTTAAAAACATGAAATGATCATCACAAAATCCTACAGCAATCCAAACAGAAATTTCCTGAAATTCTCAACATTCTCATTAAAATTTTAATTTATTCTCCAAACATACAAAATCAATAAAATACTACAAAATGGCAGATATTATAAGAATATGTTAATTGGCAGTTAATTGATGGGTTATTTATGATTGTTTTGATGTAGAAAATCAAAGTGAGAAATATTGCCTATTTTGAGGAATTTGGTGGCAAATCAATTTTGCTAGCTTGTTTAGAGTGTTAGGTGAGTTTAATATGCATCTTTTAATATGTCCTAAGTATTGAAATGTTGATTGGAAACCATCCATGAAACCACCTTGTTGGCCGAACCACTTGTTACTATTCATGCCTTGAATTTGGCTTTGTTTTTTCCTTTGATTCTCTATATGCCAATTTGATCATTTTAATTGTGTTTAAAGTTAGCAAATTGATATTTGTTGTGTTGTCTACATTGTGAGCTTTTTGTTGATTATATGGGCAATGTCAATGTTGCACCATAACCTAGCCAATTTATTCATTCTTTGTTGCACACCAAGTATTTGATGAAATGTTTATTTCATTTTGTCATAAGCCTATCACTTGTTCATCCATAGGCTTATCATTTGAATGTCACCAGCTACATTAACATGCCAATTGTGCTAACCTTTTGTTCATGTATGACCAACCTATGTTCCATCCCATTATTAATTGTCAAACCCATTGCCATTGTAT
The DNA here is from genome assembly GCA_948193065.1 of Aleurites moluccanus. Classification (NCBI taxonomy): domain Eukaryota; kingdom Viridiplantae; phylum Streptophyta; class Magnoliopsida; order Malpighiales; family Euphorbiaceae; genus Aleurites; species Aleurites moluccanus. Next base: position 14,255 of record CANXYC010606226.1, on the reverse strand, counting down.
ATCTACTTGTTATTGTTATTCCATTGTTTATATTGCAATTTGAATTGATTGATATTAAGTTATTGATACTTGGTGATACCATTGTTATTTAATGGTATCTATTGACTTGTTCTATACATATTATGGCTCAAATGTGATTTGACAGAGCTGCTGCTCCGACAGGGTAGTGGTACATACTGTCGGCAATGTGCATATTGTATAATGATACCCTAGTTGGGAAGGGTTAACAGTCCTAGCCATAAGACCTGATCAGTCTTATATTTACTGATACATGATGATACATGTGATATGAGTTTCATGGCTCTACAGTGATATATATTTCATTGACCTGATTATTATTTCTACAGTCATCTACTGTAACTTGATTCTGTATTCTGATATTCTCAGTCAGATTGATATTATTATTTCATCTGCCTATATCCTCTATTGATATATCAGTTCATATTTATGATCGATGCATATTAAATTCACTGAGTATTTTATATACTCACCATTTCATTGTTTCCCCTTTCCAGGTGCAATGTAGGTAGGCAGATTCTCGACTATTGCTTTCTAAGGAATTCTGTAGTGTCATTAGCAATGTAATTATTTAAACACTGTATTTTGTATGTATACATTTTTAATAGCTCTATGGATTTTGTAATGGCATAGTTAGATTATATTTATGTATGTATAATATAATAAGGAGTATAATTAATGTTATGGCATGAGATGATGATTGTTACAGCCACTTGCAGTAAGAATTATAGATAGATTACAGAATATCATAATTAATAGTAACTAAGTAATTGAATAATAAATTAATGATTGAATGTGATACTAGGTTTTACGGGTGCCGGTCGCCTCTAATATCTCACGTATTTTAAGACTGTCTCGTTCCGAAATCGGGACATGACAATTAAATATAAAATATAAATTTCAGGAAATTTATTTAGCAAGATAGTAATTGCTTTTAATATAAAAAATGTTTTATTCTATTTATTCAATCTGCATGGCTCTATCATTAAGATTTCTTTAAATATCCACACTAAAATATAATTTAATAATAAATATATATTTTTTTAAATAATAATTAAAATAGATTTCTTCTCATCAATACTAAAAAAATATTCCCTCAACTTCAAAATCAATATTACTTTATTTATAAAAATCCTTAATTTTTTAATAAGAAAAAGACTTAATTATTTAATAAGTCATTTTTTTATTATTTTTTTAGAGAACTTTCCTTATTAATTGGTAATCAGTCATTATCAAAAATGAAGAGTGCATGGCATACCCTTTCAATTACAGTTGACAATAACAAAGACAGAAGTGAAAGATGCTAGAGAAATAGACATGAGGGTTGTCTAGCAAATTAGTGCTCTGTATCTTTGTTGATTTTTTTTTTTTTTTTATAAGTTTAGCTCAAAATTAAGCTTAAGCTTAAAATTTCGAGATTTTACAGACTCTAATATTATTATTGAGCTAAAAATTTAAGTTTTATTGTAATTGATATTATAATATTATAATTTTTATATTCAATAATTAATTTCATTATGAATCAATCAATTTCTATGTATTATATATTAATTTTTTTTTTTATCTCAGCGAAATATGTAATTTTTAGTTATTCTTTTCATTTTAAATTAATAATCCACTTTGATCTTATGCACTTATTAAGAAAATTAATTGATATCATATAAATTTTTTAAAATATCCTTATTCTTTAATAATAATATGTTAATTTTATATATTTTATTTAATATATATTTATTAATTACACAATTAAACAATACAACTAACAAAAAATAATATAATTTTTTTTATAAAATTAACATTGAAAAATAAAAAATAGATTAAATTTTGAAAGAATTGAAATAAAAAATAATGGATAATCAATTTGAGACAGAAATAGTAGTAAATAACTTGTTCACACTAAAATTGAGTAGCCACTCAAATTAAAGTTAATTTTTACTTTGCACTTCTCCTAACAATCATGCAAAATGACTTAATAATTTTTAAAGAAATTTTATTTTAAGCTTATTTAATGTGAAATAAATGCAGTCATTGTCATAATTGACTAATTGACTTGCTTCTTAATTATTATATAGATGAAAGGGAGGGTTGTGAAATTATTAGGACTCACCGACACCAAATATTTTCTATTATTAACAAATTTTCTTCTGATAATTAACCCAATAATTGATAACAAAGATCTCATCAAATCTAAATCTACTACTTAAGTTGTTTATTATATTCATGTCGTGAATTGATGCATAAGCATTGGCGCCTATATACGCAAATGGAGAGGAGAAAATCTTTTCTTTCAGTCTTTTGCATCTAGTTAGTTTTTATTTAGTCCAGTTTGTGAGTAGATTTTATTTTTATTTTTTTTAAACAAGCTCCTGCAGAACCATATTATTGAGGCATAATTTGCAAATTGTTTACATCCTTTAATATCAAATGATTTATATGAGCTCCTCTTCTTCCATCAACCCCTACTCAACATTAAATGAAATAGCCGAAGAAGTGTATGGGCAACCTTATTACAACACCTAGGAACATAAAGAAACGAAGAAATACAACTATCAATATCATCAATAAGCAGAAAAAATGGAGCCAAATGCAGCTTAGGGCCCTTCAAAATCTGCACCATAGAGAAAGCATCAAGCTCAACAATAACAAATGCAAATACACTTTCCAAAACCAGAGTTATCCCATATAAAATAGCCATTACTTCAGCTTGCTCAACCTCCCAGTAACCTTCAAGAAATATGCCAGCTGATAGCATTACTTGGCCCAACTCATTCTAAATCAGCACTCCAAAATCTGTCCTATGTTGATGAGAATGAACAGATGCATTAGTGTTAATTTTCAAAAAATCAGCAAAGAGAGACATCCAATATTGCACAATAAGTGGCTCTGTATAGAAGCTCTTTCTGTAAAACTCCAGAATTTTTTCTTCAATTAAAAGTATTTGATCATTTTGTATGTATTTATAGACCAAGTCCAAGTTATCGATTACATATAATGATTTACAGTGTAAATATGAATATTAAAGATATATTGAGTTATATTAAGTATATTTTATATTTTTGATATTTTAGGAATATTGTGAAAATTTTTCTATCAAGATTATTTTGGTATTTCTACATGAATTATAATTAATTGGACTTTAGAGAATTTATATAATGTATAATTAAATGTTGTGGTTATAATATAATTTAAATAAAATTAATGATTAATTTTAGAAAATAACTTATTTTTGGGTTAAACTTATTAAATTGATTAAATAGTGGATTAATGAGCAATAAAGACTTAAAGGGTTTTATTTTTATTTTTTGGTGGTGTATAAGAGTTAATTTTTAGAGTGGCAGCCATACATAAAGAATAGTAATAAAAAAAGCATGGAGAGGAAAAAAGAAGGAAGCACTAACAACTGATTTGAGTTTATGAAAATTTTGAAGGTTTTCATTCAATTTCTTGAAATTTTCTTATAGATAAGAGGTAATCCAATTCTTTTAATGTCTTATAATTAATTTATATATATTATTATAATTTTTTTAAATGGTTTAAAGTTTAAGTTTTAGAGAAGAAAATATAATATAATTAAGTAAAAGTTTTAAATATATTCTGAAGAATTATTGGTGTAAGGAAAAACTAAGTAGAATCATTACTTCTGAATTCTTAATCATTATTTGAATTGATCATAATTTATGTTTTTAAGTAATATAGTCGTTGGATATATGAAATTTAAGGTTTATAATTCAAAAGTTTTAAGATGGTAAATTGGGGTTCATATAGTCCTTTATTGGTAATTGAAATTTCAAATTCTATAACTTTTACTTAAATTAACATTTAATGGTAAATATTTGATATATTTGAGGAACAGGTGTTTAGTTTTTTTTTTTTCATAAATTTTAGAATGATCTAACTATTGAATCGAGTTTGATAGTAAAATTGATATAAACTGTGTGGTGAGAAGATCTATTAAAGACAACCCCAAAATGTGAATTGTTTAAAGGGATAAATGAAGTAATTTTGATTTGAATTTTTGTGGATTTATTATTGGATATGTTTAGTATATTTGAAAATTTTTGTAAAATTTTTGGAGTTGTGAAAGATTGGTTTATAAATTTATTTTCTTATGTTATCAGTGTCAAGACAGTTACCTGTACAGTCAAACTTGAGCATATATTTGGAGACACAAATGGATTCTGAATTTAGAGAGTTTTTAGAGTTAGGTTTATTTATATGTTAGCTAATTGGTATTAAAATTTGAGTAAATTTGGAATAGGTTATGGTGCTCTGGAATATAAAATATATTTCCTGCCATAATAGGTTTATTAGAAAGAACTTAAACTTAAAGTTAAATTTTGAGCATGTGTTTTATTATATGTTATTAGCATTATATTTGCATACACTAATTATTTATTTTCTTGACATTTTAGATTCTAGAATATTGATTTATTATATACATGTTCATGTATTAACTTGGATGGTTAGTAGATTAGTAAATCTTGTTGCAGATTGCTTGATTTTCGGTGAGGGAATATTTGAAAAAAACTTAACATTAAATAGGTGTTGCTTGTGTGATTATTGTTTGAATAAATTAATTGATTTTGTTTGTAATTAGAAGTTAGGGAAGACAAGTTATATATAATATATGTAATAGTAACTACAGTATTGGAAAATTATGCGAGTATGTGATGTATATATGTAATTGTTTGTATTTGATATTTAGTATTTAAATTTTATTTACTTATTATATATTATTTTATTTATTTTTGTACGTTATTTTTTATTTGGAATGAGATAAAAATTTGAACCCCCATAGTGCACCTGGTTTTCTCTTAAGTTTTGACTTTATATGTTATATGTATTTGGTTTGTGGGGAATAATCTGATATATATTGCATAGTGCTTATATGTTATACGGATCTTAAATCTTATATGTTATATGGGCTACGTGCGACACATGTATAAATTAAAATGTTCAGTTTAAATTCTCTCTCATTATTTGATTTAAATAATTATTTATTTTAAATGAATTTATAAGTATATGAGAAAAATTATTTGTATAAGTTATATGTGAGATTTATATGTTCTTATGCTATTTGATTTAAAATATATATATATTTTAATTATTTTATTTGAACTACTTATATTTGAATTTTTATTAATTGTCATATATATGCTAGTTATGTAAATGTTTAAAATGTTAGATTTCTTTCCTATCTTTATATATATTTTTACTGAGTATGTGGTTTGTTCATTTTTTCAAATTCTATTTTTTTTTTCAGGTTTGTGGTCTTCTTTTGGAAAGACTTTTTTCTTTTCTTTCAAAATTTAAGCCAATGTCTTAATAGTAGCTATAAATAATTAGTTTTGAGGTAATTTTAGTTGATTTCCAAATATTAATATTAGACTTATACATAATTTGTAGAGGATTGTTAGTTGTAATAAGTTATATTTGATTTGTCATTAATTATTTATTAGTACATAAAATATAATGAATGAATATAAGTATTTGATTAAATGCTCATATGAAAACTTATAGGCTATAAGTATAGTATTTATCAGGCTTGTGTAGTTAGACTATAGTCTAGCTACACGCCGATCGCGATTCTCGAGTTTGAGTCATGACACTCTCATTTGCATTTTAAACTCTAGAAAATTATGCCCTGCCACAAAAACCAAATTAACTAAATCAACCACCGATTCCTGAAAATCGAAATATTTCTATCCATTCAAATATTTCATAAAAAAACCACGAAAAAGGCTAAGTCGTAGGATGCAAAAATTGCATTAACAAAATGAACCATGCATAAAATATAGTGACAACAAAACCATCAATATGCAATCCAAGAAGAGACAATAAACAAAACCCACGAACCCAACTACATTCTTTAAAAGATATTGTTTGGAGTTTCGTTAACCAGCCCACATTTAGTACAAAAAGTAGGAACATCAACACCATGACATACTAAATCAGGGCCGCATGGAAGGATATTCGACAACAGACACCATAAAAAAGAAGAAGCATTTTAGGTAGAACTTGAAGCTTCTAAATAAACTTCCACACAAGATTTGAGGAATTAGAAGCAAAAGCAACATCAGAGCTCTGTAAAAGCAAATTTCTAGCAACAAAATAACCAGTTCTAACATAATATACACCATTTTTAGTTTCAGTCTAAAACAATAAATCAAAAGGCAATCTAAAACTAATAGGCATTTTTAAAATAACTTCCTATTTAAAGGGTAGAAATGCCTACTAAACCAAAGATCTCTTCCATTATCTAGTCTCAGAATCAATAAGCCTTTTTAGTCTAGCATCCTTAACAAAGTTAGTAGGAACTAAAGGTTTTTGAAAAACAGACCCAAAAATCTAATTATCATCCTATACCCATATAGACTCTCCATTTTTCAAAACTCCCCTAGCTTCTAAAATACTCCTCCAAATATAACTAGGATAATAACCCGCAGAAGCATCCATAAAGCTAGTTCTAGAAAAACATTAGCTTTAAACACTTTAGCAAACAACGAGTATGCACAAGTAATTAACCTCAAGCCATGTTTAGCAAGCATAACAAGATTAAAATATTAAATGCTCTTAAAACCCAATTCCCCATCCTGTTTAGATTGACACATTTTATCCCATTTCAACCAATGAACTTTTCTATCATCTAACATATTACCCCACCAAAACCTTGCATCACGCCTTGTAAATCTTTACAAAAAGTAGTAAGTAATAGAAAAAATCTCATAACTTAAATTGGAATTGCATGTGCTATAGCCTTAACTAACACTTCCTTACCTGCGAGAGAAAAAAACCTCTCTTTCCATCCCTTCAACTTCTTCAAAGGCACTCTTTAAGATAACTTAAAATTTGTTTCTTTGATAGCCCCACCAGTGCCAGAAGAAGAAGATACTTAGAATGAATGTCAACCATCTGAATACCCAAAACAGTAGTTATCCGATCATGACTTTCCCGCAACATATTCCTACTAAAAGAAATCTTTGACTTATCATAATTAATCTGCCAACCAGATGCCAACTCATACTAATGCAAAATGGATTTTAGATGAAAACATTCATCAACTGAAGCGGGAGCAAATAAAATACTATCATCAGCAAAAAAATAAATGTGAGATTTTTAGACTATTCCTACACACCTAACTCCCATGAACTTGTCCTTCCTGGATTGTTGTCCCGATTAATAATGATAACCTTCTGCACATAGTAAAAATAAATAGGGAGAAATAGATCCCCTTGACTTAATCTCCACTAGGATAAAAAAAAAAAACCCTAGGAAGACTATTAATCAAGAAAGAATAAGTCACAGATGAAATACAAGCCATAACTAGACGAATAAAATGCACAGGAAAACCCATACTCCAAAGGACTCATTCCAAATAAGGCCACTCGACTCTATCATACACTTTGCTCATATCATTTTTCAAAGCTACTGTACTTTTCCTACCCTTCATCTTATGACGCATAGAATGAAAAACCTTAAAAGCCATAAGTGCATTATCAGTAATGAGATGACCTGGAGCAAAAACACTATGTGTTTTGTGAATTAGGGAAGGAAGAAGTAATTTTAGGCGATTAGCTAAAACTTCATAAATTAATTTATAGACAACATTATAAAGACTAATCGGACAAAGATCTTTCATTGTTTCTACATTTTCAACCACAGGGGTGAGAGAAAAATAAAAGTAAGATTAATATTGGGAAGCATAACACTAGAACTCAAAAATCCAAACCAAGTTTAGTAATATCTGTGAACACTGAATTTTCACACCCTTACATTTTAAATAAATTCATATTAGACCTAACAGGCCCCTGAAAGCCCGAAAAGTGAAAAAGATGGACAATCGGATGAAAAATCAGCCTGTTATCCTATTAACCTAAACAATGACCCATTTACCTAAAAAATATCCAATTTACCTAAACAGTATCCCATTTACCTAAACATTGTCCCATTTACCTAAACAGTGAAACTGACCCACTGTCCCATTTACCTAAACACTGTCCCACTAACATAAACAATGAAATTGACCCCATGATCTCTGCCAGTGAGGCCGAACAACTATCCAATTGTCCTATCAGGAAATGACCATGTTTACCTAATTTACCATCCAAAGTTGTGAAATAGACACACATCTATGCAAATCAAACCTACACCTTTTGCTGATCCTGTTTCTTTCCTTTATGAAGGTACCAATGGCTGGTCTAACCCATCTAGATGCCACACTTATCATCACTCTCCTCAAAAAGCAAGAAAGACACTTTCAATTCATACTCAATTCCACTTTGGATACCCAACAAACTCACTTTGATAAGACATTGGCTGCCCAGCAAAATAGTTTCAAGGAAGCCATAGTTATTCAACAGAACAATTTTCATAATGTAATAAATCATGTGTCTAACACCCTGATTTTCTAATTCCAAGATGTCATTGATAAGGTTGAGGGAATGATGAACCTAATTCAATCCAAACTTGTTTACCCAAGCTCCTCATCTATACCATACACAAACACCATTCCTTCCTTCTATCCTTTTCAAGAAAGAGAGATTTTCACCCAAACACTCATGGAAAAATGCCTGAAAAATAACCTCGCCATGCCCAAACAGAACAACTTCTTTTTCCCTAACCTTATCTCCATTGAAAAAAGCAAAGAGGTAGTAACCATTACCCACAGACAACCTTTGAAACTCGAAAGATGAAAATTCAACCATTTAGGAATGTCTTTGAGCATAATGTATCAGAAGGCTTTGGCATCGGATTTGATAAAATCTTTGGAACCTAAAACACCTCCACATCCTCTACCGAAAAGTTGGAATGTGAATGAATATTGTGGTACCATTAACAAATCGATCACAAAGTAGACATGTGTAAGTATTTGAGACACCAAATACAATACTTGGTAGATAGCGGGGATATCCTCCTTCCACGATTAACATATCATTTTGAAGAATCAGACTTAGAAGATAGCTAGCAAGCCACCCTTTTTTAACAGGTTTCCATAATAAAAGATGAAGTAGAAACAGACCCTGCTGAGCTTATCCAACTAGCATTAACCCCACTATTATGATTAGTTGAATGCCATTGATGAAAAGAGAATGGACGCCTTGTACCAGATTCAGGGGTACCTACAGAGGTTAGCTCAACATTTCAATAAATGGGTCTTTGACCAAGGTTTAGAAGAAGGAAACTTGGTATTAAAGGAAATTAGAGCTCTTATTCATGATCCGAGAGGCAAATTTAGATCTAATTGGCTGACCTATATATGCTTAAAAAGATTCTAACTGGCGGATGAGCCATATTGATGGATCTAGATGGCAATGAGTTCTCGAGTCCCTGCAATCCCGATCAACTGAAGATATACTTTATGTAGTTTTCATTCTATAATCAAAGCATGCATTGTACAAACAAGAACTACATAGGCCTGATTCTCGAAAAAAAATATATGTTAGATAAAAGAAAGAAAAGAAAATCGAGATACGTAGGTAGTCCTCTTAGGGTATAGTTCAAATCATAATAAAATTATTATTTTGTGCAAAAATCATTGCATGATTATTTGATTCTTTACCAGCTTGCTAAACTGAAATTCCGAAAGGGCGGTTTAGGCAAAAATTAGGGCTAGCTCGCTGAGTCAAAAATCTAAAAGGGTTGCTTAGGCAAAAATTAGAGTAGCTCGTCTTGTCGAAAACCCACAAGGGCGAGTTGGGCAAAAGTTAGAGCAATAATAAAAAAGAATATAAAAAAAGAAAAGAAAAGACAATAATACAATAAGATAAAAAGAGAGAAGAAAAGTAAGGCAATTATGATATCTCATTCACATTTCACATGTCATTCACCAATCATCATTCTGGTGGAAAAATATACATGTTCTCGTGACTCGTTAGAAATAATGTCACGTCTTTACAATTTTATAAATATTATCTCGTCTATATGTATTTTGTCATGTCATCCAATCAAGCACAAAAAATTTATGAATGGGCCAAAATCTATCCAGATCAACAAAAAAGTGCCTACCAATAAAATCCAAATCTAGGTCCTAAAAAGAAAAACAAACCTATGGTTAAACAGAACAATCATCATCCATCTGTTTGAGTCCTGATCTTTCTCGAGTAAAAATATGCACTCTCGTGTCCGCTCTAGAATCAAAATCATCATCAATCTTTGAGTCTTCCTCTATCATTTGAAGCAATGTCACTCTACGCAGCTTCTCTGCAAGCTAAACTCTCTCATTGAGCCAAACATTATAACCATCTAACCTGTTAGTCTATCTAGATGGGCTCACCAAACACATCCTCCTTCTTCCACTCATAATAGCCTGTGCCACAGTTCCAAAAAAAGGAAAATCGTGAAAATAGGTCCATCTTGCGGGATCCCCTGAGACACACCCATCTGTCTTAAAATCCTATTCCATAGATAAAAGGTGGTCATATAAAAACCCAGCAGATACACCATGTTGTACCTATAACTCGTAATCATGAATGAGCATACACCATACCAAGAACAAAACCATAAGATGTCCTTTCAGCCCAACCCAATAGCCAGCTAACCCATTTATGCTCAGTGTCAAAACATACCTGAATCTTTCGCATCTGATAATTTGTCGATGAATATGGCATTCTGGATGGAGGACTAACTACTTGGAGGTGATCTTTGAGCCAAACTTGGAAAAGAGTACACCTAGACTAAACAGATCAGTTAAACTCAAACTAAACAGACCAGGTAACCCAATCAGACTACATAGACCAGTCAAAACCAAACCCAACCAAAGAAAAAAGAGAAAAAAGTCATTTCCTCACCTGAAGAATCACCGGGCTAACAAACCATGGCCCATCCACCCTGCACCTGTTATCCAAATAATGCAATGTCTCAGCTAGAACCAAACTAACAATAGAAGAACCTTTCCCCCATATGAGCCACCAACTCCACCATCTCTATACTACCCTATCCCGGAGAACTGGGAAATAGATAGCATGATACCAAACACAATACCGATGCAGCCATCCTTAGCTCCTGCCTAACCACATCTTCAAAATCACCCGAATTTATAAACTCCTTAGTAACTATAGCAAAATTAATCTGACTATCCTTTACTATAGAGCTAGCAAAGCCTTGACTCACCCACCAAAAGACCCTGAAAAGAATGAAAATAACCAACCCTGTGCTCTGGCCTAGTTAAGATAACATCCTCCCTACTACCAAGTATCACACTAGACTCCTCAAAAGGGGGGCAAAACTCTTTCACGCCTATTCCTAAGCAGAAAAAGTGGACAGCTGGGTCCTAGAACCTCAAGCAAGCTCTCAAAAATTCCCAATCCACCCTTACACCTTTTAGTGTCATAACAAAATTGACACCATAGCACCCCAAATATATCTTTTCAACCTTGTTTAAGCTTTTGACCCACAAAAATAGACTATGACTGTAAAAAGGTTTCATACAAATAGAAACCCACCAAAAACCAGACAAAGTTAAGAGATTTGAAGTGATTAGAAGTCACATCAAATGCTTAGGGGGATATTTATAGCATAAAAATTGAGAGAAAGAACAAAAAAAGCCCAAATCTGTTGGAGTCGCCAAACAGGCCTGACAGATTTGTCTAGGCCCTTTTGCCATTTTGTCTGGTAGCAGGCACCAAGCACAAGGACAACACACTCCCTTCTGCCTGGTGGCAGCCCTCTAGACGACCATTTCCCAATAGTTTTTGCATCCCGGCTCGTCTCTTTGGACCTTTTGAGACATTTCCAAATATTTCCATGTATACATGAGCATTTTCATCATTCAAATTAATTTAGAACACCGATATTGCACAAATCATGAATACATTCAGAAGCTTGTCCAAATAAAAGCCAGTACATTAAGCATGCATAAAATACATATCATTCATCATTAATGTCACATAAGTTTAGCAAGTATAGACTCAAAATAGAAACAATAAAAAGAAGAAAAAAGAAATCAGGAGAAAGACAGTTAGGGCTAGAGGCCACGACGACGGCACTGTCAGGAATCCTCCAACTGAGAGCTATCATCTAAAAATTCCATATGGATCAGTAGATTGCTCAGCTCCATCCTTTGAGATATCCTATAAATGTAATGAATCCACTCCTTAGGAGGCTGCTATAAAGAATAGAAAAAAGCAAACATGTGTCAAAAAACAGCTGTTAGAAAAATTATCACCATAGATACAAAAAGTGACGATGGATTATCGCTGGATGTGAAGGAAGTGGTAATGACAAAGGATGAGTCTGGTCCGGGACCTGATGGACATGTAGCACACCATCTCGACCAATATATGAAACCTCTCAAGTTAGCCAATAATGAGATCTATAGAGGCAATCATCCGAAAATGGTCCGGCCTCTACATTGGGCTCAGGGCCAGTGGGTGGCATAGGATCAATATCTGTTTCAGGAAATCCGAAAGAAGCAATAAATCTTAGCTAAGATAAAAACCTAGAAGATTGTCCCACTATAGGATTGGCAGTCGCCACAGCAGGAGGACTCTTTATTTGACAGTCCACTCGGCCTTTTTAATGAGTTTGGAAAAATTCAATATAAGAGCCCTCAAAAAGGTGAAACCATTCCTAAGGCAATCCCCTATATGAGTCCTCAGAGTCATGAATCTTTAAACCCCACTGCATGTCCTCCAGAGGATGAGCCTGAATCACCCTCCTACCAATAGTTTGGGCAATCACTCTTTTTTGTAGGTAATAAAGTCGATAATATGGAGATCACAGGAGCACCCAATGCTCAGACAAGTCCTAACACAACAATAGATTTGATGTCATCATCAACAATCTCTCCTTATAAGGTTGAAATATGACTTGGACATCAATAATGAGTTATAAATAAGGAAGACACCAACAAAATGATCAAAGGGACAAACTAAATACCTGAGTAGACATCAGAGTACTAAAGAAGGACAACAACATCTAAAAGTAACATTTCCTAGTTTCTATAATATCTGCCATTTTTTTTTGAAGTGTATTTGTTGATTTTATATGTTTGGAGAATTTTAAAAGATTTAAATGAGAAGTTTGAAAATTTCAGAAACTTTTGTTTTGAACTGCAGCAGAATTCAGTGTTGACCATTACTTGCTCTTAAAGACATAATTGGGTAAAGTGTAAAATATGAAAGTTGTTAATTTATGTTTTAGCTATAATTCTGTAAAATAGTTTGGTAAAATTATGAGTATGTGGTGAGTTGGGTCTATTTGAGCAAGGCTGGTCTGGATGAGAATTCCTGCAGGGATGCAGTGCACGTTTGGAATTTTTGGGAATGACTGAGGCAGAATTTGTTGAAGTTGTAAACATGAAAAATGTTTCTGTGTATGTTGAGATTTGGACTGTAAAATTTCAGAATTTTTGGACAAGTATATCTCAGTGGAGAGTGTTTTGTATCAGGGCTGTTCGGTTGGATTTTGATGCAGGAGTCTGGGTGACTTTTGGAGAGTCACCACTGTCTGAGTGTTGATTAGTTTGATATGAAATTTAGATATGTTGTGCTTCTGTCTATTGATTTTAAGTGGCAAGAAGAATTGATGAGTTTGGATTAGTGTAGCTCATTTGCGAGCTGGCTTAATGTGGGATGTTCATACAAGAGTTTAACTTAGAAGTATTTGGTTATGGAGAGCCGGCATTATGTGGAAAGACATTTTCGCGGACTGGCAATGCAAGGCAGCATTATGGCGAAGAGCTTTGGTGAGAAGCTTTTGGCGAAGAGCTTTGGCGAGAAGCTTATGGCGATGAGCTTTGGTGAGAAGCTTTTGGCGAAGAGCTTTGGTGAGAAGCTTTTGGTGAAGAGAAGTTAGCGAGGAAGCATTGTGCGAAGAGAGATATGAGAGGTGGCAGTTCATGAAGAAGCGAAGAGGCGAAGGAGCATTGCTGAGGTGGCTTACGCGAGGAGAGTTTGGCGAGACAGCATACGCGAGTTAGCTTATGCAAACTGGAATGTGCGAGGCAGCGATGCCGGATCAAGATTGGCGAGTTAGCAAGTGCGAGCTGAGAATGCGAAGTGGTTGGCAAGCTGGCTAGGCGAGGGAGCTTTGCCGAAGCAGTCAGGCGAAGGAGCTTTGCCGAAGCAGTCAGGCGAGGGGGCTTTGCCGAGGCAGTCTGGCCAGCTGGGCAGCGTGTTTCTGGGCAGAGGTCTATTTAACCTGAGTAACCTAGCCAGCGATTTTCACGATTTTTCTTCTTTCTTTCTTTAGCAAATTTCAGTCTTTTCTCCAATTTGTTCCATATTTTGTTCTAAGGC
>CANXYC010606220.1:0-15000 GCA_948193065.1 Aleurites moluccanus | reverse complement strand
CACTTCACACATTCTCTCTTCGCATAATGCTTCTTCGCATAATGCCACCTCGCCTTATCCTCTTCGCCAAAGCTCTTCGCCATTATGCCACTTTGCATTGCCAGTTCGCAAAATGTCTCCTCGCATTTTGCTGGCTCGCCATAACAAATTCTTCTAAGTTAAATTCCTGCCTGAATATCCCACACTTAGCCAGCTCACAACTGAGCTACAAATATCCAAACTTACTAATTCTTGCTATCACTTAAAATCAACATGCAGAAGCACAACATATCAAAATTTCAAATTAAAAGAATCAACACACGGACCATGGTGACTCTCCAAATGTCACCCAAACTTGCTGCCATAGAATTTCTCTGAACAGGTCTGATAAAACCCACTCTACACTGAGATACACTTATCCAAAAATTCTAAAATTTTATAGTAAGCTTCAAAACACACAAAGGAACATTTTGTATGTTCATACCTTCAACTAATTCTACCTCAGTCATTCCCAGTAATTCTAAACAGACACTGCATCCCTACAAAAACTCCCAACCAAACCAGCCTTGCTCAAATAGACACAACTCATCACATACACAGAAGTTTGCCAAACCATTTTACAGAATTATAGCTAAGACATATATTAACAACTTTCATGCTTTACACTTTATCAAATTATGATTTTAAGAATATGAAATTATCATCACAAAATCCTGCAGCATCCAAAACAGAAATTCCTGAAATTCTCAACATTCTCATTAAAATTTTAATAGGTTCTCCAAACATACAAAATCAATAAAAACACTACAAAATGGCAGATATTACACCTTTAAACTTTCATAACAACCCACATTTATAGTCTTACATAAAAAGAGTTATTTTGCTCCATTAAATGCTTATTAATGTATTCTTTAACTTTCTCAACAGCTAGTTTTTTTATCTGTATCTGCAGAGTCGTGGCTGCGACTCAAAATTCACTAACGCAACTTTCCTGAAGCTAAAGAATTTCACTGATGTGACTTCACACTTGCGAATGTGACTTTTGCTAAGTCACGGCCGTGACCATTTTGTAACGGCCGCAACTAACTGCCCTGTTTCACCATAAAGTTACTGGACCTAATAGACACTTTAGCAACGGTTGTGACTTCTTCAGTCGTGAACACAACTTTCTACTCACTTGGACCCTAAGTTACTAGACCTTTTAGACACATTAGTAGCGGCTACAATATATTGGTAGCAGTTGAGACTGCCTCTGAACATTCTAAGCGACTTTTGCCCTGTTCTAGGCCTTCAGCTTCTAGAACTACTTGAGTCATTTATCGCGGCTACGACTTTTGCCCTATTTTAAAACCTGAGCTACAAGACTCCAAAGTCGTGGCTGTGATACTTGTTGTAGCGGTTGCGACTTTTTTGCAACCTGAAATTTTTTGAGAAACGGTTTTTCTATCTTACATATAATCAAACATATATAATTAGTTTTTTAAATAGTTGTTTGTAACCATCAAAATTAGTATGTTAAAACACTATGGTCTAACATAATTCTCTGGCCCATCCGCCATTGTGGAGGCTCCATTTCAGCCACAGTTAAGTCATCCGAAGTCATTAGCATGCCACCTTTCCCCCTAACCGGCGCGTGCTCCTCTTCGATGAGTGAATGACTAGTTTTCGACATTGGTCCCTCTCTCTGTCCGAATTTAATTTATGTTTCCCTACCTTTCCCCTAATCTCAGACTTCCCTTTCTTCATTTCTTATAATAATAATAATAATAATAATAATAATAATATAACAAAATATTTAATTTAATAATTAAATAAATTATAATAAATCAAAATATTAATAAAATTTTCTAATTAGCCTTTTAAATATCTAATTTAATCAAAATAAATAAATAATATAAAATTAAATGATAAATTAATAAATAATTCTTTAAATAGTTAAAATAATTTTTCAACTAATTAAATTCATAAATAATTTTACAATAATAAATAATACCAAAAATTTTGAGTTTTAGGAATTCAAAATCAAATTTTTAAAGGAAATACTTTTCTTTACTTTTGAATAAATAATTATTTCTTTTCAAAATAAATATAATTCCGTAAGAAATTTTATACTCTTTAAATATTATTAAAATATTATTATTTCTCGATAAAATAAAATTGAAAAATTAATTTAAAAATTCAGGTGTTATATCTAATAAGCTCCAAAACAGAAGACAAACTCTACCAACATTAGTACTGCTAATAGATAGCTCTACAAGCACAACTATATAAAGCTTGATGAAGATTTTGGGTCATTTGATGGATTCTCATGTAGAAAGGATCATTGTTTACAAAATGGCAGTATTAACAAGACATCTATTTGTAATATTGTAGAAGATTATACAGACTCAAATGGACTATAGTAGTGGATATTAAGTTAGTTGAATAATAAGTAGGTCAAATTGGTTTAAGGAAGTATACAAAAGAATATTTAAGAAAAAAAATTTCCGAAAAATTATAAGAACGATAATAAAGAGTATTATCGATAATTGATTTTTATAATATTTTTAAGAAGTTCTCTACTAGAATTGATTGAATATACCCTAAGTTAGGATTTTGAACTATCAAGAAAAAATAATCTGAGGATAAATATAGCGTTAAACGGATGAAAGGATAGTGAAGAAGAAGAAAGTGATGAGAAAATCTAATTTGGAGTATTTGTCAGTTTTTTATTTTTAATTGATTTTTGACAGTTTTTTTGCTCTATTTTCTTTCACATAACTTGGATTAGATGGATTATGGACCAAAATAAATTGAAGTGAATATAATAATAAAGGTAATTGGAGATGGATATGGAAGAGAAATGAAATTAAGAAAATTTAAACGTTATAATTTTTGAAGTTTTTATCGGAACATGTTCGGAATAAAAAAAAATTTAGCTCTTGTGATTGACTAATTAAACTGAATTGAGATATACTGGGAAATATGAAGTCTCATAGAACTTTAAAGGAAAGAATTTAAGGACTCAATTGAAAAGAATTAAAAAGATTTATGGTTACAATTATAAATTTGAAAAGTGTGGGTCAAAATATAATTACCTAAAGTTGTGAGACCCATAAAGGCAAAAATTATTTTAATTCAAAATTTGTCTAGAATTTTTCAAGAAAAGTCCGAAGGTGGCCGGCCATACTTAGAGAAAAGGGGAGATTTTTATTGTAGATTTTTCTTCCATTTCTTAGGAAATTGACAAATAGTGTAATACTAGAAATTTCTTACATTTTCTCTCTTCTTCAAATTTTCTATCAGCTTTGGTGTATAAAAAGGAAGGAATAGGCTAGCTATTTAGATTCATTTAGCTGAACTACCATTGAAAGAACTCAAAATAATTTTTTCTCGAACCTCCTTTCATAGAAACCAAAATTCTAAGTTAGAAACAAGGAAATATTGATGAAGGAAGAGGGATGGATTTAATATCAAGCTATTTGAAGAAAAGGAGAAGAAGAAATTTAAGTATTCAAGTTAAGGTAAGGTTTTCAAACTTAGTTATCTAATTTAATTTGTAAGTGTTATAGCTTGATTGAGTAATGAATTGAATTAATTGAGATAAAGAACTTAAAGTTGAATTAGGGTTTTGAGATTTCTAAAATTTGTATTAGGTCAGAAAGTTGTAGCATATATTACGTGACCTTAAGAAATGAATTTAAGAAAATTTAAAACATTAAAGTTGTAGTTTTAGGTCTTAAATATAATCTTGTAAAATAGTTTTATAAAATTTGAAGTAAAGAATGAGATATTAGGCTCTTAGTAGAATTGACCCGAATGAAGGGTTCATCGGAAAGGCTACTGTGTTTTAATGATATGAGAACCTAAAACCTTAAAGGAAGAACTTGACGCAGCGGAATATCAATGAAAAATGAAATAATATTACAATCCGTTGATTCGCGCACGAATACCGGAAGTAATCTTCTATAACCTGTTGATTTTAGAAATATCAGGAAATAGGCATCAACTTTGTATTTTCTAGGAAAACCGAATAGGAAAATCGAAATTGGAAGAAAAGTAGGGTTTCTTATTATTCGGCAAACTGTCTCTTAAAAAACAAAACACGCCTATTTATAGGCTAAAAGAAGAATAAAACCCTAATAGGCTTAACAGGCTTCGGCCCAAAATAACAAAATAAAACAATTTACAAAAAAAGGAAACGAATGCGCATAAAACTTCAGGGGCTTCGTTCGGACTTTAAACGGATGATTTTGGGGTCAAAATTGGGCCATGCTTAGTCCTTAAAGCATTGTTCTAGATCTTTGAACGAGCTTCGAAACAAGTACTCATGGGCCCGTGGCTCATCCTGTGCTGAAAGTTATGGCCTTTTAAAGACGACCTATGCGAAATGCCCTATCTTGCTTCTCTAAAAACTGTAAAGCCCGCTTCTCTATTTGCTGGCCCATATCATTCCCCCCCGGGTAGAGAAAATTCACCCTCGAATTGGTAGCTACCTCATCATCAGATGAGTCACCATGAAAAGGAATCAAGTGCTTGACGTTCCATACATCGGCGGTGCGAATGTGACTAGGCAGCTTGAGTCGGTAGGCATTAGGATTAATCTTCTCAATAATCTCCATAGGACCAATCTTTTTAGCAGATAGCTTGTTGTAGTCCCCAACTGAGAAACGCTCTTTGGTTAGAACGGCCTAGACAAAATCTCCTACCTCAAACTCTGTATGCCTGCGCTTCTTATCTGCATGTAGCTTATACTTAGAATTGGCTGCATTGAGGTTGTCATAAACTATCTTGTGGACCTCCTGTAACTCATGCACAAAATCTGCATCTTTCCCATGAAGCTTGGTATTGCTGGGCAAAAGCATCAAATTGAGTGGTCCATGGGGTTGTGTAGAATAAACCACCTGAAATGGGCTGAATCTAGTACTATGATTCACAGCATGGTTATGAGCAAATTCTGCCTGGCAGAGCTTTTGATCCCACCCTTTGATATGTTCTCCAACCAAACACCACAATAAATTTACAAGGTATATGTTGACAACCTCTGTCTACCCATCAGTTTGAGGGTGATAAGCACTATTGAAATTGAGTTGTGTGTTAACCATCTTCCATAGACTACGCCAAAAATGGCTAAGGAACCGTGTATCCCTGTCAGAAATAATGGTTGTAGGCAACCCATGTAGACGGTACACCTCTCGAAAGAACAATTGGGCAACATAAACAGCATCTGTAGTCTTCTTGCATGGAATAAAATGAACCATCGTAGAAAAACGATCAATAACAACAAAGATGGAATCATTACCTCGCTGGGTTCGTGGCAATCCCAACACAAAATCCATGTTAATGTCAACCCACAGCTGTGAAGGGACTAGAAGTGGCATATACAATCCAACATTGGTAGCAGCCCTTTTGGAAACTTGGCACACCCTACATCTCTGCACATATTTTTCCACCTCCTTGCAAATGCTAGGCCAATAATAGGAAGTCTGAACCAACTGCAATGTTCTATCCCTACCAACATGCCCCTCCCTATGCAGTTCTTGAATAATTTACAATTGCAAGCTACAGTCAGGAATACATAATTGATTGCCTTTGAACAGAAATCCATCATGGATGAGAAAGTCTATTTTCTTTCCAGCATGCACATCTTGTAGAATTGCAGAAAAATAAGGGTCAGTTTCAAGTAAGTCACAGAAAGAGTCAAGACCAGGAACTTGAACTCTCATGGACACCAGCAAATTGGTTCTGCGACTCAAGGCATCTGCAACTCGATTTGTGACCCCAACCTTGTGCTTCACCACATAGGTAAACCACTCCAAATATGCAACCCAGGGTGCATGTCTCGAAGACACCTTATCCTGCTTTTGTAAATGTCTTAAGGCATCATGATCAGTGTAGAGAACAAACTCTCCATGGAATAGGTAATGGCGCCAATGCTTCACAGCCTGCACAACAGCATAAAACTCCACATCGTAAGTGTTGTAATTCAGTTTAGCGCCAGACAGTTTCTCACTGAAGTACGCCACAGGTCTGCCATTCTGACTTAGAACAACTCCAATGCCAACCTTAGAAGCATATGTGTGTAGCTCAAAAGGTAGTGAGAAATCTGGCAACACCAGAATTGGTGCAGTAGTTAGGCATTCCTTGATTACTTAGAAGGCCGTCTCAGCTTCGACAGTCCACTCAAACTGTCTACCCTTCATGCAATCTGTGATTGGAGCCATGATACTGCTAAAGTGAGGGATGAAGCACCTGTAAAAAGAAGCAAGACCATGAAAGCTTCGAACTTCAGTGATGGTCTTTGGAGTAGGCCATTGCCTTACAGCTTCTATTTTTGAGTCATCAACCTGCAAGCCATCTCCTGAAACCACATATCCCAAAAACAGAACTTTGGAAGCCATAAAAACACACTTCTTTGTAGCTGCATAAAATTTCTCCATGTGAAGAACACTCAAAACTGCCCGAATATGCTGCATGTGATCTTTTGGATTAGCACTGAAAATTAAAATGTCATCAAAGTATACAACGATAAAACTGCCAATGAACGGCCTTAACAACTGATTCATTACACGCATAAAAGTGCTAGGGGCATTAGACAGTCCAAAGGGCATTACTAACCACTCGTACAACCCCTCACATGTTTTGAAAGCTGTTTTCCATTCATCTCCAGGCCAAATTCGAATATGATGGTACCCACTCTTCAAATCCAGTTTGGTAAACACAGTTGCACCAGTAATCTGATCAACCAAATCATCCAACTGCAAAATAGGAAATCTGTACCTCACTGTGATCTTGTTAATGGCTCTGCTATTCACACACATCCTCCAAGAACCATCTTTCTTGGGCACCAATAAGGCTGGAACTGCACAAGGACTCATGCTCTCTCTGACGTAGCCTTTAGCTAAAAGCTCTTCAACTTGCCTACGCAACTCATCATGCTCTCTGGGACTCATTCTGTAGTGGGGCCTATTAGGCAGAGCTGCTCCTGGCTCCAAATCAATGTGATGTTGTATATCACGCAAAGGAGGCAATCCATCGGGCAACTCCTCATGAAACACATCACTAAATTCAGCAAGTATAGGAGCCACCTCTTCTGGAATCCTTGTCGACTCTATAATCTCTTTTCCAATCAACACAAAAACTATTTCGACACTCTGTATTTCCTCATCAAATTGTACCAATGACAACAGATTAGTACTAGTCCCTACAGGTGGGGTTTTAGCCACTGTTGGCTTACTAGGCACCAACACAATCTTGACACCCTCAAATACAAAGCTGTATGTATTGGCTGCCCATCATGATTCACGCTCCTATCATACTGCCATAGCCACCCTAATAATAAATGGCATGCATCCATAGTTATCATATCACACCACACATCATCTTTATATCGTGCACCAATAGAAAACGTGACTAAGGCTCGTTTAGATACTGTTACCTCACCACCCTTCTTAAGCAATGAAAGCTTTTACAAAGTTGGATGTTGTTCTGTCTTGATATCTAATTTCCACACTGCCTCCTCAGAAATAAAATTGTCACAGCTCTTTGTATTAATGACAAAACGACAGACCCTGCTTAGAATGGTGCAAGTAGATTGAAAAATATTTTTACGCAACCAGTCATCTTCGTCTGCAACCTTAGGTGTTAAACAAGACCTTCTCACAACTAGGGCAGTTCCCACATCTCTCCCTACAAACTCTTCGTCTAAAGGCTCATCATCATACACTAACAGTCCTTCAAAAGCATTATGTTCTTCCTCATAGTCATCATTGTCAACAAACACTACTCTTTTCCAGCCTTCTTACATTCAGATTGCCGATGACCCACTTCCCCATAAGCAAAACATTTAATACCACTGCTACTACTAGCTCCCCTATTAAACTGATTAGCACTCCCAGTAGTCTTGGTTACATTTCCACCTACACGATTCACCACAAGATTTCCAACAGAATTATTACTAGTAGGATTTAAGGAATTACCAAAACTATTTGTTCGACGAGCCTACTGCTTCTGGACCACAAGAGCCCTGTGGTGTGCAGCCGAAACAGAGACAACATCAAACATATTGACAGTGTCTTGAATATGAGCCTGCAATCCTTCAATATACCGAGCCACCAACTGATCTTTTGTCTCATGAATGTCATTCCTAGCAATTAGTTGGTAAAATTCAGTGGTATAATCATCCACTGATTTGGTTCCCTGCCTCAGATTCTGTAACCGCTGGTATATTATTCTCTGAAAATTATAAGGCAGGAATGTAGTCCGCAGGTGCTTCTTCATCTTCTCCCAGGAGGTTATCTTCAGTTTTTCCATCCTCTCACGTGATAGTTTTGCTTGCTGCCACCAGGCCGACGCTCGACCTCGTAGTCTGGTTGCTATTAAGGGAACACATTTGTTTTCAGGCACTCCCTTAAATTAGAACACCTCCTCCACCGTAGCTAGCCAATCCAGAAATTCCTTAGGTGCAAGGCTGCCATGAAACTCAGGAATTTCAGTTCGCATCCCAGCCTCCCAACGCCGCCTATCATCATCTTCCTCAACAGGTCTACGACGCCTGTGAGGTGCCTCATCAACGTACTCCTCTTCTGTACTCAAATCGTTCTCATCACTGTCGGGATCACCACGATGATTCTGTTGATGATTTCGTCGCCCCTGATTTGCCCTAAGATGGGTCTCCATCAAGGCGTCCATTCTGTCAGTAATCTGTCCTAACATCTGTTCAAATCGTTCCTCCATTCACGCCACCCTTTGTTCTAAGTCATGCTCGTTCCCCTCATCAGGACGTTGCTGTTGTTGTCGTCGCGCAGGCTCTGATACCAACTAACGCAGCAGAATATCAATGAAAAATGAAATAATATTACAATCCGTTGATTTGCGCACAAATACCTGAAGTAATCTTCTATAACTTGTTAATTTTAGAAATACCAAGAAATAGGCATCAACTTCGTGTTTTCTAAGAAAACCAAAACTGGAAGAAAAGTAGGATTTCTTATTATTCGGCAAACTGTCTCTTACAAAACAAAACACTCCTATTTATAGGCTAAAAGAAGAATAAAACCCTAATGGGTTTAACAGGCTTCGGTCCAAAATAACAAAATAAAACAGTTTACAAAAAAAGGAAACGAATGCACATAAAACTCAGGGGCTTCGTTCGAACTTTAAAGGGATAATTTTGGGGTCAAAACTGGGCCGTGCTAAGTTCCTTAAGCATTGTTCTAGATCTCTGAATGAGCTTCGAAACAAGTACTCATGGGCCCCATGGCTCATCCTGTGCTGAAAGTTATGACCTTTTAAAGGAGACTTACGCGAAAGGCCTTATCTTACTTCTCTAAAAACTGTAAAGCCCGCTCCTCTATTTGCTGGCCCGCATCAGAACTTAATTAAGTGTTAAATATGAAAGTTGTAGATATATGTGTCATTTAGGTTCTTGTAAAAGGGATTAGTAAAATTCGAAGTGAATAGAGAGATATTGGACATCAAGTATAATTAGTTTAAACTGACAGAATTATAGGAAAGGGTTATTGTGTTCTATTGATATAAGAGCCTTAGAGTATGGATTAAGAAAAGTGTTAAACATGAAAAATGTTCATTATATGTAAAGTAAGTGCCTGCAAAATTATTTTACATTTGAATAAATACAAACTGAGTTATAGACTTAGAAACGGAGTCTGTCTGGATATGAATTGCAGTACAGTAGGTCTAACTTTGAAAATTCACTAATAATTATATAGTGATTAAATTAAACTGAAATTTGAATATGTAATTGTCTCATATATCCAATTTAAGTAAGAAAAAAAATTATAGTAATTAATATGCGTAAACTAAGTTATAGGCCGAATTAGCCACACTAATAGGATACGAAATTGAATATAAGTTCACAAGGCATAACCCTAAATTTAAGGAATATAAGCGAATTAATGAAAATAAGGATAAGATTAGCCTATGGTATATGAATAAGACCTGATTTTGTGTTTAATTGATATGTAGCTTCGAATAATAAAGAAGATATAAGCACGAGTTCTAAGTAAAGGAAGGAAGAAATGGAGTGAATAATTGAAGTTTACTATACAAGGTGAGTTATTTATACATCATTATGCATATCCATTGTCATAACTTGAATTATTAAATTAAAATGAGCAATTGTCCTATTTGACCGAATGCCACTTTGTTATTTTCATTAATTATTCTTTGATTGTTCCAAGCCTAATTTGATCTATTGCCATTGAATTGTTACCGAAATTGAAATGCTAATTGAATTGTTCACTTTGACAACTTATTTCATGATATTGATTTATTGATGAACTTGCATTAAAATGCCTAAATGTTATGCACACCAAATATTCAACCATGTGTCATAATGTATGTTATTGAATAGCCACCTTTGTACTAAGAATGGAACCAGTTGTATGTTTATTGAAATGCATTGACTCCGATTGATAAATGTGTCCAAATGTAACTATTGAATATTCAAAGTACCTTAATATTTCCAATGATTACTTGATATTATTATTGATTTTCATTGGTCTTTATATATGTAGAATTGACAGAGCTACCTTACTGGTGAGGTAATGGGTAAATATCGTCAGCATTGTGCACAATAATTCTTTTATAGTGTTTACCCTAGCTAGGAAAAGACTTGTATTAGCCATGAGATTTGATCCATCTTACGTAATTTACATGTGAAAGCTAAAGTTAAATGTGATACGTATTCAAGATCCAATATTTGTCATTTCTACATGTTAATATGATATCTATAACATGATTATCCAATGTTATCTATTATTGATATCCATTCCTTCACCTACGACATTTGGTATGCGAATTGTTAATCTCGATATGAAACATTGATAACCTATACTTATTCCTTTCATTCATTGTTACCTACCTAATTTATATGTTTAATTATGTATATTTAACTCACTAAGTATCATAATATTTATTCTTTAATTGTTAAATATTTTCAGATTTTAAGTAATAGCAGATTCTCAAGTCGCTTCCTCCTTCGAACTCGAGATATCAAGAACTCCAGTGTAATTCTTTCTTTTAATTGTGTCAAGTATAATCTTAGAAAGCTTTATGGTATTGTTAGGCATAGTAAGTTGAATGTGACTTATTAAAAATGATATGTGTATATATGTATGTGTGGATAATATATTAATGAATGTCATATGTGCTAAATGATAATGATAACGAAAATAATAATGACAAAATGTGAAAAAATTAATGAAACAAAATAAATAAAGGAAAAATATGGAAGTGCAATGTATATATTGTTGAATTGTGAAGTTGAGGTTATAAGAGTGGTAAAATATTGGGAGTGTAAATTTATTTGCTGATTGTGTAATTTGTAAAATATGTCATGGGAATATATTGAAATTCCAAAAGAAAATCTGACGAAATTTCTATAAGAATAATAATTGTTAAATGGAATTTGAATATTAATGAATCGATTCGAGAATAAATTAATGTAATTGACTTGTAAATGGATTCTACTAGTTTCTGGTAACTTTGGATTTACTCGTGTCTTAGAACCGTCATGTTCCAAAAGTGGGACATGACACTATTAGGGAAAATAGCAAAAAGAAAAAAAAATACTAAACTTTACTGTTATTTTTAAATTAGTCATTGAGTATCATTTTATTTTCATTGAGAGATCACCTAATCATAATACTTATCGAAAATTTGACGTGAACTACTATGTCATTGCCTACATCTGACTAAACAAACCATATAGAAGTCATGTTAGCTAAACTTTAGATGTCATATTAAAAAAATACCAAAATTTAGTAATTATATTAAAAAAAAAACTAAAATTTAGTGATTTTGGGGTCATTTATATTTTTTATCTTTTCATTCTTTTAATTATTTTTTTATTTCAAAATATTCTTTTTTTTTTTGTCAAAATATTTTTAATTATCTTTACTAATATTTTTAATTATTTTTTATTTTTTATCAACATATTCTTTTGATTATTTTAAGTGAAAATATTCTTTTAATTCAAATTTTATTTAATTTTCATAAATTTAAACAATAAATTTTTACTAAAATTCAATGTATATATATTTTTTCTATTCAAAATATTTTTTAACTTTTAAGTGAAAATATTCTTTTAATTTAAACTTTAGAAATAAAATAAAAGATTAGTTTGCCATATTAAAATTTAAATCAATTGTTTATTAATTTAAATATAAGATCTTCTAATAGATTTTAAATTTTAATGATTGAATTATTACCTTTTATACAAGAATTTATATAAAATTTTTAGGTTATCTAATAAATTAAATAGTCATTAATCTTTTAAAACAATATCTTCTAATTTAAACTTTTTAAATTAGAAGAATATTTTTAGTTTAAAATATTAAAAAAATAGTTTGAATAAAAAAAAGTAACCAATGATTTGGATTAATAAATTGATTTTTAGAAAAATTTATTATTTGAATTAATACAAATTAAATAAATTTTAAATTAAAATAATATTTTTACTTAAAAAATTAAAAGAATATTTTAATAAAAAATAAAAATAATTAAAAGAATATTAGTGAAAATAATTAAAAGAATATTTTGATAAAAAATTAAAAGAATATTTTGAAATGAAAAAAAAATGATCTTAAAAAATACTAAACTTTGATTTTTTTTTTTTCAATGTAGTCATTTGATTTTTTCAATGTGTTCACTAAAATTCAGCTAAAGTGGCTTACTTAGTCAGTTAGATGCGATGAGTTGACTCATGCGTGGTATATTTAGTCAGCGAAAAATAATGATGTGGCAGTTTATGTCAGATTTTCAACAAGCATTTTGGCAAGTGAGCTTAATGAAAAAATAATTCTTTAGGTATTTATCTGAAGAAAAAAAAAATATATGATCAATTTGAAAAGTACAATAAAGTTTAGTTTTTTTTTTGTTTTTCCTATGTATTCCATCTATTATGGTAGAAATTAATAACCGGCTATTATAAGAGACTTCATATTTTTAAATTTTGGATTATAGTCTCTGAGAAGGTGTACATTGACATAAGACGAAGGGATATTGCAAATTAATTGAACTTATCCTTTTATGAATGTGAGACAATAATGGAGATATGGGTAAAATTGTATAATGCTTTTTATAAAAGAATTATATTTTCGTACTTATTGTCAATGACATTTAACAATCATTTTTCTTAAAAATCGGAATGTTGATCCCACATAAAAAAAAATCAGGGCAATATTACTTAATGGTCCAAAGAGTCTGGGCTGCTAGATCTCCTGCCAATTTTTTTTAAATAAACCTCTCATGTATCATATAAGGCCAAGGACTAGGAGCCCACTAACCTTTCATCTATATAAAGCACAACATATAATTATAAAGACAAGTTCAAACAAAGAATAAAAATAAAAATTGAAAATAAAGTAAGTAATTTCACAAGTCACTCTTTAAATTTAAAGAGTTTTGTCACTCAAATAAATATTGAATTAGACTTTTTGATGGACTTTGTCATGTGTGTTATAATAGATTTTCGTATATATGGTTTATTTTGTTTTGCAATATCTTAATTTGATATTAATTACCATAATTAAATTCATTATTAGCTTATTTGCTTCTTCTTTTTTTAATTTTCGAACAAAACAACCATTATAAACCACTTGTAAATAATTATTTGAGAATGAGTCTATTACTTCAAATTTAGGAGAATGCTTTATTTTGTTCAAAGGATTCTTTTGTTCAAGTTCAAGAAAATGCATAAAATAATTTTTTTGTTCATATTAGAATTCTTTGAAATTGAGAATTTATTAGAATTTAGGAAGCTTATATTAATATAAACAATTATTTGAATGTCTCTAAGAGAATGCTTTAGTTTGCAATAAAATTGAATATTATAAGAAAATTGAGAATACTATTATCTTAAATTTTATATATATATATATATATATATATATATATATGTTGAAAATATTTATTAATGTCTTTTATCTACATATTAGATATCTCTATTGTCATTTTTTCTTCTCAGATTTCTGATTTTTTTTGCATATCTTATGGTGATAATTTTTTTCCCTCTTGTAGGATTAGTATCTTCATCGCCCCCATTGCAAATACATGATCCGCCACTAACTTAACCCATTTGAATAACTGTGATTTGACTCAGGTTGACCTGTAATTTTTTAGGTCAAGTCGAATTTTAGTGGTTTCAAATTTTAACCGAGCTCAAGTTAGATTTTAACCCTCATTTTTCAGGCATGTTGGATCTAGTAAAAAATTGCCATATCTAGCTAGATAGAAATATTTGACATTTCCATCACTTAATACTTGCTTGATGCTTCCTTTGAACATTCTTGTATGTTGCTTCTACTTTTCTTTACATCCACCTTATATTGTTGATCTTCTAATTTATTTCTTGTGCATTTTGTCAACTTTTTTTTATTCTTATTTCTTTTTTAATATTAATTGATAATTGATCTAAATAATATTTTCTCTTTATACTTTTTTTCAGTATGTGTCTACTTTAAGTTGGAGGAAAAAAATATAAATTGCGATGGAAGTTGTTGGACAATAATTGGGTAGTGGTTATTATCATAATTTGCATTGCCAGAGTGTGTGAGAATGGTCAATTCAACGACTGTGTAGAGGTTTTATTCCTCAAAAAAGAAAGTTGAGTAAATTAAGGAAGAAAATGGTAGAGCTAATGTAATATCTGCCATTTTTGAAGTGTAATTATCAATTTTATTTTGTTTGGAGAATTTTAAAATTTTAATGAGAAGTTTGGAAATTACAGAAACTTTGTCTTGAACTGCAGCAGGATTCAGTGTGGGCCATTACTTACTCTTAAAGACATATTTGGATAAAGTGTAAAATATGAAAGTTGCTAATTTATGTTTTAACTATAATTCTGCAAAATGGTTTGATAAGTTTCTGAGTAGGTGATAAGTTGTGTCTATTTGAGCAAGGCTGGTTCGAATGAGAACTCCTGCAGGGATGCAGTATGTGTTTGTAATTTCTGGGAATGATTGAGGCAGAATTTGTTGAAGTTGTAAACATGAAAAATGTTTCTGTGTGTGTTGAGAT
>CANXYC010606103.1:0-10741 GCA_948193065.1 Aleurites moluccanus | reverse complement strand
TTATTATTTGAAAAAATAATAAGGTTGGGTGAATTTTAGCAAACAAGTTAAAATAAAAGTAAGATAATAACTTGGAAGAGAAAATACGATTTGTAAAAATCAGGGTTAAGATTTCATCAATAGGCAATTATCCAATCTTGACGTTTTCCTTAATTAGATTCAATTATTTAGGATTAATGACCAGGTTTCCTAAAATTATGTTAAACCCTCTCTCAAGGCGAATTATAAATATTTATGCTAAACTTAAGTCTACTCTCATTATCTTAAGATATTAACATAAACTCATTAAGTTTTTTGGACAACCCTTACAAGGATCACAAATGAGTGTCCTTATCTCTAAGTAACACGTTCCCTAGGTCTATTAATTTCATGAACCAATTTTATGCTTCCACTCTCGCTACTTCACATAAAATCATTAATTAGCAAAATCAATGGCCAGTTAATCTCACTATTTTAAAAGCCCAAAATTAATAGATTAATTCTAAGTAATCTTCTCTAATTAACTCAAACGTCAAAATCCAATAATCAACCTAACGAATCCATCTCAACCTTGAAAAGGTGTTTAGCTACTCATATTGAAAATTAAAAGAATAATAATTAAATTTAACAATCCAAAAATCATCTTAACAAGAATTATCAATAAATCAATGATGCAATGTTGTAATAAAGTAATCCTTACAAATATTGAATGGAAGGAAATAGATCCTGAAATAAATTCTGCACAAATCTTAAATTTCCAAGGAAAAATCATAGCAATTCAACTCCTCTATTTTTATGGAAATCTTGGCGGCAGCTAATGTTCTCCGAAGTTTCGATTCCCTTCTTAGAAGTTTAGTATCCCTATTTATAGCCGAAAGATGTGCTTGGATTCTAAAAAACCCTCAAATTCCCTCGAAAATCGGGTCCTGCTTGTTAAAAACTGGGTCTTGATAAACTGGTTAGGGCATGAATGAATTGTATAAGCGTTAACCGGGTCCTCCTACGAATAACCGATTTCGCACCTCAAGGTAACCGGGTCACCCGGTTATAGAGTCTGTGACTCGCAGCTTCCTGTGCCAAATTTGCCTATTTTCTTTCCTGCGACTTGGCTGATCTTTGCTTAGCGGTTCGACTCTCCTTGTATCATATACAAGCCAATTTCTCTTGCTAAATTTTCATCTGCACAAAAACTAAGACTTGGGATGCAATTCATCCTTGTTAGAAATTTATTCACTAAACACACAATTTATTCCAAATTTCTAAAGAAGTTATGGTTAAAACTAAAATCCCCTTACTAGTAATTAAATTCAACTAAAACTTAAGTTAACTGACTACAATGGGTTAAAAAGGAATTAAAATATGTATAAATTATTTAATATTGTCCCTAATTAAATTGATAAAATATCAACCTAACAATATTTTTAAGAGTTTCTTTGTTAAAACAGATTGAGGATACCTTAAATTAGGATCTTAAATCATATAGAAATAGTAATTTGAGGATCAATATAAATAGGTGAATGGATAGTAAAGAAGAAGAAGGTGATTAGAAAACCCTGATTTAGAGTACTTGTCGGTTTTCAATTTTTAATTTATTTTCGATAGTTCTTTCGTCCAAATTTCTTTCACACAATTTAAATTAAATGAGTTATAAACCAATTAACAATAAATTAAAGTGTATATGGTGTATCAAATATGATTGGAGTTGAAGATGAAAGAAGAAAGAATAGTAATTAATAATATAATTATAAATAAGTGAATATTGAAGCCCAAATTCCTACTAATTAATATTTAAATAATGAAATAAAAATTTTCATTTTGGAACCATCCATATGGCCAGCCACTTGTCCCTTGTTAGTAAAGATTTTTATTGATTTTTCTTCCACTCATTCTTACTCACTATATTGAATGAACATTTGTCCTATTTCTAGAAACCTCTAATTTTCTTTTCTTTCTTCTTTCATTTCTATTAGCTTAAGTGGTTAAAAATAAAATAAAGATATATATTCATGAAGATCATGGTCGAACCACCATTTCTACATCTTCCAAATATTTTTTTCAATTTTACTTCATAGAAACCAAACTTCCAAGCTAGAGAAGAGCTAAGTAATAATAAGAATAGGTTATTTGGAAAATGATTGAGTAGATAATCAAGGGAATTATGGAGGAGTGGTGAATTAAAGATTCAAGTATTCAAGGTAAAATTCTTAAACTTAATCTTTAATTCAATTTAATAAATTCTATAATTGGAATGGTTGAAGATTTAGATGAATTGAGTTATAGAAATTGTGATATATGGAAGTTAATATAGGAAGTTGAAGTTGTGTAAATCTAAGTTAGAAATTTGAAGAGTTTAACTTAATTTCTTAATTTTAATTTCATTATATTGGTTTATAAGTGAATATTAATGAATTTATTTAATGATTTAGGTTAATTAGATAAATTTGGAATTAGGGTTTCAAGTTGGGAGAACTTAAATTGGATTAGGGTTTTAGAGATTCTGAAATCTATGTTAGAACAAAAAGTTGTAACTCAAATTTTATAGTCTTAAGAAAAGAATTTGGAAAAGTATAAACCATAAAAGTTGTAGATAAATGTCTTAAGTATATGCCTTTAAAAGGGTTTTAAACAATTCAAAGTGTGTAAAGAGAAATTGATCCCTAAGTAGTATTGACTCAGATTGATAACTCAACAAAAAATACTACTGTATTTCATTGATCTGAGGACTTTAGAATCTGAATTAGGAGAAGTGCAAAATGT
This sequence comes from Aleurites moluccanus, assembly GCA_948193065.1. Classification (NCBI taxonomy): domain Eukaryota; kingdom Viridiplantae; phylum Streptophyta; class Magnoliopsida; order Malpighiales; family Euphorbiaceae; genus Aleurites; species Aleurites moluccanus. Next base: position 8,005 of record CANXYC010606103.1, on the reverse strand, counting down.
GAAAAATATTTATTTATGTTATCTAGTTTCCTGTGAGGCATTTTTACAATTGGACATGTATGGATTGAGTTGCGGCTAACATAGTGAGATCTGCCCGGATGAGAGTTACAGAATGGTTGGGTTAAAGTTAGAAATCCACTATAAAGTGTGTAGTGCTTAGAATAATTTGAATTTTGGATATGTTATAATTTCAGATGTCTAGTTTAATTTGGAAAAATAATTGAAGTAATTGGACAAGTGTAGCTAGAGATATGAGTAAATGAACCAAGGCTGCCAGTGATAGTTTTCTTAAGAGCAAACCCTAGAATTTTGGGATTTTAGGGAATTTCTTCAATTAAGGCTTAAATAATGTAATTTCATGTTAATGGGATCTAAAATGAAATTAATTGAATGTGAAGTATTGAAGAAATAATGAAAGGTGAAGTGGAGACTATATGTACTACTTCATTAGACTAAGGAGTTAGGAAATTGGAAATGTGGAATCTACAGGTTAAGGTGAGTTATAAATGTATTATTATACATAAAAATAACATCATTTGAAATTATAAAAGTTTTCTTTGGTACCCTATGTATTTATTGAATCCTATGTTTCTATTTTTTGTTTGACCCAATGTATTCATTGATTATTTGATGGTATTATCATGAGTTTCTTGTGCCATTGGCATTGTATTTGAATATATTTGTGCCAGTGACCCTTATTATACCAAATATATAATGATATGACATGACATGACAGAACTACTCAACCAATGGGGTAGTGGGTGAAAATTATCGGCATTGTGCACAATGAATTTTTTTTACTGGACCCTTGCTAGGAAGGAGTAATATCCTAATCATAAGGTTTGATTAACCTTATGTATTTCATGAGTTATTTCATAAGTTATTTCACGAGGCCCTATATTTGTTATGCTCATATTTATTTGAATTACTGAGCCATTGACATATGTGTCCCGAAATGATATTATTTGTTTTATTGTCGATTTTCTTATTTATTCATTGATCCTTGATAACTTAAATTCTACACGACATGAACATTCTACCTAGTCTTATGTATAATAATATATTTATGACTCACTGAATATTATATATTCACTCATTTAGTGGTTTATTATTTTTTCAGGTTCAAAATTGGTAGAAGATGCGGTTCCAAATGCTTCTTCCTTCCTCTCATTAGAACCGATTGTAGCAAGTAATGTAATTATGTCTTTCCTATATTTTTTGTTCTTTGGAAATACTTAATGAGATTTGAGGTATGGATATGTATTGAAATTAAATGTGTAAGTATAAATTGGTAGAATATAAGATAATTGGGTAATCCAATATATGTATGTGATATTTAATTTCATAATATATGAAGACAATCATTGTCTTATGAGAATATTGATTTAATTGCCTAATGTGATTAGAAATTGTGATTGAACTATTGTAGTGAGATTATAAGGGTGGATTAAAAGTGTATTTTCTATATAGGTTGATAATATTGAGAAATTATTAAAATGTTAAATTTGATATTATTTATCCTGGGAATTACATTGAAAATTTAGGAGGAAATTATGTTGAAATTTGTATTTGATAGTTAATAATTTAACTGGTTTACAAGTGGCTAAGAATTCTACGGGTTTTGGTAGTTAGTCAGTTTCCACATCCTAAAATCGTCATGTTTCAAATTTTTGGGACGTGATAAAATATGTTATATTCATTAAATATTTTTAAAATAAATATTATTTCTCTATAAAATATAAATTTAAAATTAATTAAAAAATACAGGTGTTACAAATAATAATAATAATAATAATAAGTCCATTTATTTTCAAAATTATACTTAAATACCTCTGCATTTTGTTTCCGTTAGACAAATATGTCATTCCGTCTAATTTTTCCCTATTTTTTGTTAATCAAAACCCAAAAGTCAATTTTTTAGTTAAAATATTTATAAAAATACCTAAAATACCCCTGATAATTACCATCCATAACCCATATGAGTTCTTCTTGCCTTTCCATTCTATAACAAAAAATGAAAATAAATCAAAACCCTGAAATTCTTTTGCAAAACAACCAATATCAATTTCAATCAAACACCAACCAAAATATTATCAAATATAACATAACCAATTTGAAAAAAGAAAGGGAGATGTGGAGGCATGCAAGATTATAACGGGGGCCCCCACAGGGGTATAATTATAATATAAATATGATTTGGATATCAAGTTAATGAATATGTAGAGTTTCGACAGTGCAAGCAGAATTGGCCAGTTGGCTGTGCAAACTGGCCCAGTGATAGGAGGGTTTAGCCAATTCTCATAATCTGCCCGTGCATTTGGTCTAATATCTTGTGAAAGGCTTTTATATACCTTATAATGGCGGCATATCAAATTTGGAGTCATTTTGAGTTATATTGAAGAAGTTATGAGGGACTCTCCTCCTCGCACCTAGGAGTTTCTCCTGCTCGCACAGCCAAGGTTGCTGATATTGCATATATAGGTGAGGGTACTATGGTGTATGCTCTCCACCATCCTCGAGCCCAATTATCGACCATTGAGCTGTGGCTTAAGTGAACTACCCTAGTGTGAACTAGGAGGCGGGCTTCATATTTAGGAAAGAGAAGTACGCTGTCTCTATAGGGAAGGAGCTATATGGACACTATAAGGCAGGAGGCATATAGTGCACATATCTTCTTAGCCAGAGGTTACGATATAGGAGAGATTATGCCATACGAGTTCCCTAATTGGCTAGTAAGTTGGCCCTACTCGGATAAGTCTCTTTGTTGGTATTAATTGTTGGCATGTTACCTGGCTTAGACGAGCGAAAGTCTAGGCGCCGCATGGGGATTTAGGATTGGCAAATCCTAGCCCCGTGACATTTGGTATCAGAGCTTAAAAAGCTATGAGCTTGAGAGCCCGACGATAAATGATGTTGCGTGCAAATTGGAAAAATGAAAACACAAGAATGGTGCACCATTCATCGTACGAGTTGGCTAATGGAATTGGCTTGGTGCCAAATGAATTATGAAATATGTGGGATGCAAATCGGTGAATAAAATTGGCCTATGGCCACGAAATTGAGAGCCAGATTGACTATTTCTATTGTGAACTTGGTGTGGTAGGCCAGTGGGCATGTGCCGTGAGAGCTTGGCCTGTGCACGCTTTGCGAGCAATGTGAGAAGTCGATGGACTTTATTACTTCGATGGAATAATCATCCGTGTAAACTAGGGTGTGAGAGCACGCGGGAGCCTAATTTACACATCGTGAATATACAATTGTAGAAACTTGTTGGGGCATGATTTGCTTATTTGAATATTCAAGGGTGTGAGCATAGGGGGTGATTACCCGCGGGAGCCTAGCTTCACATACCATTGAATATGAAATGTGAGAATCACTTATGTCCTTGAGTGGGCATGGTCAATAATATAATTGACATTGCTAATAAGACTATTGATCAATATAAATATGTGATGATACTTATAGTAGCAAGATGAACTTGCGAAAAACTCCCGGTGGGGAGCAATTGTTGGAAATAATTCGAGATGCTTGAGGCAAATGTATAAGCCTATCGAGTTGGCAAATTGTGGATGTATTAACGCTTGAAATAAGCAAAGAAAATGAAACCCATTGATGCAAAAACCAAGTCAATTGGCATAATTAATAGGTTGGTTGGCTTACGAATGTTAATGTGGTGCAATAGTGAAGCACGACAACTTTACAAAGGCAAAGGAACTTGCAAGTATGCTAATTTCATTAGGCTGGTGGGCCAAATACGAGATGGTATAGCTAATTGGCCAACGAGGTTATATGTATGAAATATCGTTTGGCACAATGTCCCAAATGAGTAATGCTAGAGAGCTAGACGATGATCCAATGCAACTTATAACTGTAAACTCAGTATAAGGCTAAAGTAACCCACATGCAAATTGTGAAAACTAGCTAACGAGCCACGATGTGATTTCTATAATTGGCTAAAGAGTCACTTTCCTATGTGATCAGTTGGTCCTCGAAGCGTGAGGTGACTGTGTGAAAAAAAAGGAAAAGGGAAAAGGAAAATAATACAAGTCCACAGTTTGCCAATAGAGCTTGAGGTAACCAAGAAGGAATTTAGAGGGACTAGTGTTCTCGTAAGATAATTGGAGGGACTAGTACCTCGTTTTGATATTTGGGGGTTTGGTGTCCCATTCTACTATTAAAGGGACTAGTGTTCTTGAAAAGAAAATTGGAGAAATTAGTGCCCCATTGTATAAATTGGAGGGTATGGTGCCTTACATTGAAATTTTGGGGGGATTCAGGCCCCGTTTTACTAAAATTGGAGGGTTTAGTGCCTCGTATTAATATTTTGGAGGGCTTCAGGCCCCGTTTCACAGAAATCGGAGGGTTTGGTACCCCGTATTGATATTTTTGGAGGGTTTTAGGCCCCGTTTTGATTCAAAATTGGACGGTGTGGTACCCTGTTATAATTATTTATAGGATTTGAAGAATTATGCTGAGCAGAGAACTAAACATCGAGCAACAGGTGGAACCAATGCAATCATGTGATAAAATACGAAACACAATTTTAAGAAATGGCAGCCAAACCATAAACAATTGGTAGCTTGTTCAAAATCTGTTGTGGAAATTGACTTCTTAGAGGACAACTCCAACAACATATGGAAGGATCGTCCCTTGGAAGTGTACTAGGGTGCGCCACTCCTCGAAGTGATGTATCCTTGGAAGAAAAGCCGTAATCGAACATCCGAGGTGTAGGATGGGGCAAATACAGTGACAAAATGTAAGAACAAAGGCAGGAACATAAGAATATGGTGGCACTCTAATATGCAGCAAGGCAAAATAACCATCTAATACAAAAGGTGTAAACTTTCTATGTTATCTTTACAATTTTATCATATTTTTATAATAACTGAGGGTAAAATTTGAAAAAAATATCATATTGGTTGGTGGTGGCCAAAATTCTTACATTGTGATAATTATTAGTTTTGTTATTCTGGTAATACGGCGCATTAACATTTATTTTGTATTCCTTGGAGGATGTGGTGCCCCTTCAATATGTATTTATAGGTGAACTAGTCATGGAGTTTATACAATGAACCAAAAAAAAAAAAAAAAACAAGCGAGAAGCGATGAGTAACAATATATGAGCCTTAATAAAGGAATTTTGGTTTGGTGACAGATAATGCAAAAAAGGCCATCATATGAATCCACAAATAAATTTTAAGAAAAGAGAGACCAGGTCAACTAAATGGCCACCAAAATGAAAATAGCGATCCTGGACATGATACAAGGGAAGTAGATAATTTACTTTTGATCTTGATAACTATTTCAGTGACACTAACATTTATTTTGTGTATGAAGGAACTATAAATTGACTCGATGAATTTGACCATTGATGCTAAGATTCAATGACAAACTAGAGGCAACAGTGTCAATTAATAGACCTAAGTCACACTAGCTCTGTAAAAGAAAGAAATTTTGAAGTTTTAAAGAATCATACGGAATGTCCAAGAGATGGGAGAGAATGATAAATTATTATACAACATGAGGGTAAAACAAGAGTATAGAGCTATCCCGTCTTAGCAGCAAATTATTTGTTACTGATGGGGGAGAAACCGTGTGTAGTGCCTATTGCTATCAATCCTACCTCGGAGAAAAGGAACAAAAAGGCAATTTTGATTATCCGGAAGATAGCAAGGATGTGATGTTGGAATTCAAAGATGTAATGCTAGAATAGTTACCTAGAACATTACCACCTCGTCGAGATGTGGATAACAAAATGGAATTAATCCAGGAGCAAAGCCACCGACTAAGGCTCCTTACAGAATGGCTTCACCAGAACTGGTATAATTGAGAAAACAGTTGGATGAGTTATTAGAGGCAGGATTCATCCGACTGTCAAAAGCTCCCTTTGGTGCTTGATATTATTTCAAAAGAAACAAGATAGTAGTTTAAGACTATGTGTGGACTATCGAGCTCTTAACAAGGTAACAGTATGGAATAAATATCTAATACTCCTCATTGCAGGTCTTTTTGACCAACTTAGTCAAGCTTAGTACTTTATGAAGTTAAACCTTCGATCGGGATATCATTAACTTAAGGTTGCTGAAGTAGAGGAACCAAAAGACCATATGTGTTACTCGGTATTCCACAAATATCTAAACAAATTTGTAGTAGTGCATTTGGATGACATTGTTGTGTACAACACTGCAATAGAAGAACATTAAGAGCACTTGCAGTTAGTCTTTGATAAACTGCGAGAAAATAGGCTTTTTGGTGAAGTGAGAAAATGTGCTTTTGCCCAGAGGAGCATAAAGTTCTTAGGGCATGTGATTGAATAGAGCAGGGTGAGAATGGATGAAGCCAAAATGAGAGTCATCCAAGAGTGGAGAACCTCCACTTGTGTGACAGAGCTTCGATCCTTCTTAGGTTTGGCAAATTACTATCGACGATTCATTCAAAGGTATTCACATAAAATTTGGCCCCTTATAGAACTTTTGAAGAAGGGACACAATTGGCAGTGGACAGAGGATTGTCAAAAGTCCTTTGAAAACTTAAAGCAGTCGATGATAGCATATCCATTATTTACTTTACTGGATATGTTGAAACCCTTGGAGATCGATACTGATGCTTCAGATTTTGCTCTAGGTAGGTTGTTGATGCAGGAAAAGCATTCGATTGCTTTTGAAAGTAGAAAATTGAGTGAGACAGAAAGATGATATACAGCTCAAGAGAAGGAACTACTTGCAGTCATCCATTGTCTTAGGGTATGGAGACATTACATTATGAGATCCGAATTTGTAGTAAAGATGGACAATACAGTAATAAGTCGCTTTTGTATACAATCCAAGTTAACAACCAAGCAAGCACGCTAGCAAGAATATTTGGCGGAATTTGACTTCCACTTTGAGTACAAACCAGGGGCACACAATTGAGTGGTAGATGCTCTAAGTAGAAAAGCAGAGTTAGCAGTTATATAAGTAGATGGCTCATCTATCTTGTAGTAATTTGTTTTCCTCTATGCGTAATCCGATTTGGGACAACTTAAACAAAGACCCATAGCAAGTGGCACTTATGAATCTGATTAAGGCTGAAAAAACAAGACAGTTTTGGTTGGAAGATGGAGTTCTCGTGACAAACAAGCAATGATTATATGTACCAAAAGCGGGAAATCTGAGAAGAGTATTATTACAAGAATGCCATGATACTGGGTGGGTCGGACATCCTAGTAGACATCCGAGTGTTTTCGAAAGCAGAAAGTTTAATGTGATTAGGAAAAGGTGCAACTTCTCTATGCTAAAATTAAATTTATTTAATTCTAATATCTCTAATGAATATTTTACTGCTATTGTTGTTTTGTTGTTCTAATGTTTTGCGAGGGGTATCTGGCTTGGAGCAAAGTGGTGAACCAAAAGTTAAGAAGAAGAATCTCCAGGTAGACATCTCAAGAAACAAATTCACAATACACAATCTTTGAAGTTAATAGACGAGGTCGTCTATAATATCTGCCATTTTGAAGTGTAATTATCAATTTTATTTTGTTTGGAGAATTTTAAAATTTTAATGAGAAGTTTGGAAATTTTAGAAACTTTGTCTTGAACTGCAGCAGGATTCAGTGTTGGCCATTACTTGCTTTTAAAGACATATTTGGGTAAAGTGTAAAATATGAAAGTTGTTAATTTATGTTTTAACTATAATGCTGCAAAATGGTTTGATAAGATTCTGAGTATGTGATAAGTTGTGTCTATTTGAGCAAGGCTGGTTCGAATGAGAACTCCTGCAGGGATGCATTATGTGTTTGTAATTTCTGGGAATGACTGAGGCAGAATTTATTGAAGTTGTAAACATGAAAAATATTTCTGTGTGTGTTGAGATGATGTCTGTAAAATTTCAGAATTTTTGGATAAGTATACCTCAGTGAAGAGTGTTTTGTATCAGGGCTGTTCGGTTGGATTTTGATGCAGGAGTCTGGGTGACTTTTGGAGAGTCACCACTGTCTGAGTATTGATTAGTTTGATATGAAATTTGG
>CANXYC010606082.1:0-17510 GCA_948193065.1 Aleurites moluccanus | reverse complement strand
AAACTTCAAGCAATTACAACACTTTGCAGATGAAGTTGTTTCATATATTTCCTATTTAGAAAAACAACTTGAAATCCGTAAAAAGGATGAAGAAGACTTCCTTCAGCTAGTAACGGAGAGGGATAGACTTCTTGATGAAATGAGTTCATACATTCCACCAGAAGTGGCATATAACAGAAAAATTAAGAAAGTGGACTCGATAGATCATTCTCTCAAAGAATGTTCTATGTTACATCCCTACATCCATTGGCAAGGATATGGAGGCCTAACTCTGAGAATTCCCTCAGAAATGGCGAAAGATAGTCTTCAATACACAGATGCAGGACTGACAAAAATTATCGAGATCAATAGAGACGATAAAAATCTGTGTAAATCACTTCCAAAAATTATGCAGGAATCCTTAGAATTCTTGAGTTCAGATTCAAGAATAATTACCAGTTATATTATTAGCACAATTATGGATTGTGGTGAGGATGGAACGGTTCGTTATCCTTATTAAATTTGGGATCTCCGTCCTGTTATGGCTAAGAAATTTGTTGAACCACAGAAAGTTAATAATCAAAACTTAAACTTTTATTTTAACATGTATAAAGAAAATAAGATTATTACCCAAGCTGTGAGAATTGAAAATTTCAAAGCTAGCCTGGAGAAGGCAATTTATGCAAGTAATTATGTCCTTTTCGGAGATGGTAAAGTTTTTGTTACAATCTAGTCTCAATATACTCCTATTACCAGAGTATTGTCCATGATTAAGGGACGAGAAGAAGCACAGAAGTTGTTTCTGAGACTAGTGGATTTGGATCCAAGTCTGGATTTTCAGCCTGAAACTATGAAGGTCTGGAAGAAGGTTGCTCAGTTCAGAGAGCAACGTGTTGCAGAGGAAATGGCTATGTGTTATGCAGAGCTGAGAGAAAGCATGGATGCCCCAGTCAGTAACTCACAGATGGAGTGACAAAAAACGTCATCCATGACGTCAGCCTCAGCGTGATAATTGAGGAATTGCTTTTCAGAAGTTGCTGCAAAGTTTAAAGCATGGTCTGCAGAATAGCTTTAAAGCTTGTGGTCACAATGAAAAGAACGTATCCTTGATAAAGACTGACTTCTTAGCTGTAAAATTAAAGCAGTCTTTGTCTTCATTTAATTATTGTACCAAATCCAGCTGGAAAACAGTACTAGAGACACCAACTGTCTATTTTTATTTTGAAATATGGAAAAGCTAACAGACTGTTCCAGCTACCCATCATAATCATTGTACTATTTTTCTTTTGAGCTGGCAAATAGTATACAGACACCAACTTAGTTTGTAACCATTTTATATATACCTCTTCAGCTTATTGAAGAAGGAAAGTGAAATAAAATACAAAGTTTCTCTAAAAAGAACCATCTTTATCAAGTCTTTATCTGTGTGATTATTTTGTTTCTATATACCTTGCATGCTTCAAAACGGGCTGATAACCAGGAGTGTTGCAATAAGACCTTAACAAGAAAGGGCAGTAAGTCATATCCTCTATATCTCTCTGGAGATATTGCTGGTGCCGAGCTTGGAAGGAAAAAGTTAAAGCTGTTGCGGAAGCTTAGTGGACCCAGTTTACAAAATATATGTATTTTATAAATGTTTTAATTAAACGTTTATGTCTTCTTCCCGATCTGCTAATAAAAATTGGCTTAGAGGACCAGCTTTAACTCAGGCTAGGAGGGAAGAGTTGAGTGTCAGTCTTAAACTGCATGATCCTGTCTTTGCATTATATGAACAAAGAACAATAGAATTACCTGTTGCTATAGAAAGGATTGAAAGACTTGAAAAACCTAATAAGAAAGATTTTGAACTGAATTTTTTTTTAGATCAAGAACTTGAATTTAATAATTTCCATTATTTAGAAAGGCTTGGTGGTTTTGCACGTTTATTGGATGACCAGTAATCCTTCAGATTGCTCTTATCCTGATTGTCATCACCTAGATCACGGTGTAGGCAAGGATCTAGTAATATGTTTATTAAATTCTATTATAGATCGTTTGGACTCTTTAAATAATTCTATAAATAAATTATTTAAAAATTTAGAAGAGTTGACTCTTCCTTGAGAACAAAGGCCCTTTAGGACTTGTTACTAGCTCTGGTTATCACAACGAATATAAAAAGCTGAAAGAAATCAGAAATAAAAGAAAAAATCCTTTAAAAGATATTTAGGAGTAGCTCTCTGTAATTCCGCCTCTGAACAGAACAATTAGAGGGAGGGCAGACTCACCTGAATGGTATCAGAGCCTAAAAAAGAGGATTTTTGAATTTCTTTGAAAGAAAAGTAGGACTTTGAGGGTAAAAATAGAAATAACTTAAGTTTGGGGCGGATAAGGACTGCCAGTGAAACACAGCTAAAAGTGTAAGGACTTTTGTGTTACGTTTTAAAGTTTAAGAATAAAAATGTGCGCGAGCTATAAGTTGAAGTATCATAAGTGAAATGAACTCTTACATTTTTAGTTAATTTATATTTAAAATGAAATAGTTTATAAAATTGAATTTTTTAATATAAAAAAATAATTATAAAAAATAGAAATTAAAATTTAATTTAATCAAATTTTGATTTATTGACAAATTGCATAAATATATATAATAATCTTATAAAATTTCAATATTATTAATTATGATTAAATAATATAAATAATTAAAAAATAAAAATTAAATATATTACCTATATACGTTATATTTAAAATAATTATTACATAAAAATTCAGTTCAATTCTACCAATATAATTAATTTTTTTTCAAATGCGTTCTTCCAAATGAAACCTTAAAATATGTTTGAATGTAAAATCAAGAAAATCCAGAGTAACTCCACTAATATAATGTCTTTTAAATTATAAAAATATCAGTGCAGTATATGTTAGAAGAAAATTATAATTACATAATTAAATGAAGACAATACAATAAATTTTATATAAATTTTGCAATATTATTTTTAAATTCTATAACTTATGTGAAAATGGTTAAATAAATTTTATTGATATTATATAATTAAAAAAATAGTGCGCCTAACATGTTTTAAAAAAATTAAAAAAATTTGAGTGTTTGAATCCTCAATTGAGAATCCATTATAACGGATTAATTTTTAATTTAAAATTACTTATTTGAGTATTTGATAATAAAATAAATAATAAATTTTAAGTTTAATTGAATTTTTTATAAACATCAAAATCCAACTTATTTCAAAAAATATTTTTAATAAAAATATTTTTTAAAATAATAATTTTTTTATTACTCATAATCACTTTTTTCATGATCTCTCTCTCCAACACTTCGAATATAACAAACTGCGAAAAGCAGCATAATTCTAGCAACTAATATACCAATTTGCAATCCAAAATATATACATCGAAATTGGTACAATGTTAATTGTTAAATATCTGCCGACTTAATTCTATTAGTAAACATGGTCATGGGGCGAAGTGGGACGGGATCCATTCACAATTCTCATTCCGTGTCAATTATTTTCTCTTGTCTTCGATATTGAGATGGGGATCTCCATTTTACCTCTTTTTTTTTCCAAATGTTATAATCAATAAAAGAAAAAAAAAATCAGATTTTATTAAAAAAATATAAATATTATTGTAAAAGAAAACAAATATAAAGAATTTAAAAAAATATATAAACATCTTAATAGAAATTGAGAGTTTTCTTCTAAAATATTTTTTTTTATGAAATATAAATTGAAGAAACTTCAAGTTGTTAAGAGGTTTGATATAGGAAAATAGTGAAAATATTATTTCGTTAATATAAAGAAAAGAGAAAATTATAAATAGTGGCTAATTTTAACCTTAATATCATTTATAATATATAATGGATTAATAATATATATATATGAGAATTATATATATAATGAGCCTCCACAGGGTCAGAATAGGGATTCCCATAAGACGAGAAAAAAATTACATTTCATTCCCGCCCTTATAAGAAAAGAAAATAATATGGGGACTCCCCATCCCTTTTGGGATGAATCCCCACAGGGGTCGAGGAATCCTTCTCATTTTCATATCTAACTGTTAATAAGAAATATGCTTTAAGCTGTCAGCCAGAGAAAATGATATCTTAAGGTATCGAGTATGAAATTAGATATATTTGTATGAGTTAGGAAGAAAATTATTGGCCAAGTGTTAGGCGTTTTGTTAGTATGCGAATCGTTCGTACAATTAATAGTGTGCTAATGAGTATTGTATCTCACAGAGAGACATGATCAAATATCAAAATTAAATACTTCTCAATTATTTAGATAACATTAAAATTGATTGTTAAAATAAAAATAAAAATTATATTAGAAATTAAAAAAGTAATTTGAAAATTTGAAAATTGAAATAATTTTTATAGGTCTAAAATTTAGATTTCATCAATTAATTTTTTATGATTTCAATTCATGATTGATTATCCAAAATATCAAATTAACAAATTAATTGTTCTAAATTATTATAATTCTCTTTCAAGCAAAAGTATCACTCTCATGATCATTTGGTTAATAAAAGCCCATTAAATTTTTTAGCAATTTCTAATCTTCTAAAATATATCCCTATCTCTTAAGTTATTGATTTAATGTACTAATGATATATTTCATTTCTCGATCCATCATATATCATCTTAGATATTGTTTAATGATGGTCAATTACCAGACAATTATAATCCTAAATCAATAAATTAAATCAATCAATTATAGTTGAAACATAAAATTAACAATTGACTACATCTAAGTTCTAGAACAAATAGTTTAGCCAAGTATAGTCGAAACACAAATTAAAAACTTTATTGAATTAATAAAATAGTTCAATATTGCTAAACAATTAAATTAAATAAAAATAAATAGCGTTAAGAAAGAAAATCTTCTCTATTCGCCAAGATTTGATTTCTATTGTTAGCCATTCAATTTGAAGTTCTTTCTTGCTTTTCTCGAATATTTTCCTCTTTACACTTCTTAAAAAAAATTTCACTCTTCAACACCACAAAAAAAAAAAAAAAAAGAATTTTTGAATATTAAATACCCAAATTCTACATAATTCCTCTAGAAACCGGGTTGAGTGCACTAAAAAACTGGGTACCGATTTTTGAGTATGTCTTTAAAAAATAATTTGAACAAAAATCAGATGCTTTAGCCCAAAATCGGGTCGAACCTCTCCAACTCGATTTTTGGAAGCAAATCTTCAAATTATTTGATTTTTGAACCAAATATTTTCATATCTTCAATCTTAACTTCAAACTTCAAAAATAAATAAAATCATATCAAATTTTTACAAAATAAAATAAAATCATTATAAAATATATTTAAATTAACCTAAAAATATTACTAAAATAACAATCATCGCTGAGCAAGTCAGACCCTTCACCAAGGCCTCGCCATGAACAGATGAGCTTGTTGAGCAGATTTTAGCATAGAGTTATAGATAAATGCTTCAAGATTTTTTAGTCCGCATAAACAAACACAGAGGAACAATCATAAATATTTGGTTACAACAATAATTGGTTTGGACAAACAAGCAAAATCCAATCTTGTATCAAGCTGAAATGACAGCTAAAACTTTGAAGTGCATTTCTTTCTTTCAAAATGAAATCACCTACCCAAATACCTAAGTAAGGAGTTTATTTCCACCATCTATTCTTTACTGTTGAGCCAATGTAATTGCTAAAATCCTTCAGACGATGCCCTTGTGATGGTGGAAACCCAGTGCCAATTTCTCAAATAAGCCACCCTTTCCTCCTCCATCGAACGCTTACAAAAATTCCTAGACAGATACTGATTAGAAGCCATAGTCTGCACGTTATATATAGGAGTTTAAGGCATACTAGATTCATAAATTTGCAGGACAATTCTAATTAACCAGGATTAAGAACAAGCATCCATGCCACAAAATAAAATAGCAAGAATCTCTTCTACCCTTTGTTAGTTTATATGGCATGCACAGAGAGTATAGCAATTTGCAGATGTACATATTTTCCTCACATCTAAAGATGATTTTCATAATATTGAGCCAAAGCTGAGTGCCTTCATTTTCTATTCCTTGCTTAATCTATTCATTGCTGTAACAAGTTATAAATCTGTAGGGAAATTAAGAAGAATTTAAGAAGAAGGCAGATTAGATGAGAGAAGAACAGAGAGAGAAAAGAAAAGATTCTTGTGAATTTCTTATCCTCTTTTTCATTTCGTTCCTCAATCTTTTAAGCAGATTACAAGTTTGTTACAATATAGTTGTAATATAAATATTCTGTTATGGTATAACCTATTGAAACTAATCTGCATTCTTGTTTAATATTGATAATCAGCTAAGTATTTGGGTTGGGTAGTCTTCCTTTTGGGCCTTGACCCCATATTGTTAATCTGATGGTCCAACCTTTTCCCCTTTTCTTTTATTTTAACAGCTGAGTTAGCTACATCCCCACATGCTTCAAGTGTACTCGTCCTCAAGAGAGTCTGTTGTCTTTACTGGAGTTTGAGAGGTTCTAGAGAAATTGAGTTCCAAAGCATCTTTATCCTCCCAACTAGCTTCCTCTAGAGAAAGAAACTCCCATTGAACTAAGACTTGGTCGACCAGAGCTCCTTTGCGCAAAACTGTTCTCTTTGCCAGAATTACACATGGTCGGTGAAAGGGTTGTCTCTGTGGTGGATGGTGGCAAATCATGCACCTTGTAAGACTTAGCTGGGTGAAATGATTTCAAAAGAGAAACGTGAAAGACTGGGTAAATCTTTGTTGACAAAGGCATGCTCAAGCAGTAAGATACCTGGCCAATCTTCTCTTCAACCCTAAAAGGACCATAGAAGCGCAAGGAGAACTTGTTTGATGAATGGCGGTGGACCGTAAGCTGACTATATGGCTGAAGTTTCAACAAAACCAAACTTCCAACTAAAAAGGTATAATCTTTTCGTGATTTATCAGCTTGGGTCTTCATCCTCTATTGTGCCTTCAACAAATTAGTTCGTAAAGCAGAGAGGATTTCATCTCTAGACCGCAAATCAGAATCGACTGCCTCCAGTTGACTCGATCCAGTACAACATGTGAGTAGACAAGGAGGTTTTCTTCCGTAAATAACTTTAAATGGTGACATGCCGATAGATCTTTGGTATGTGGTATTATGGTGATATTCTGCCCAGCTTTATAGAGATGCCCATTTTGTCGGTTGATCATGGACAAAGAGACGCAGATATTGTTCCAAACATCGATTTATGCGTTCTATTTGCCCGTCTGATTGTGGATGATAAGCCGAGCTAAAACACAAGATAGTACCTTGTAAGGAAAAAAGTTCACGTTAGAATTTGCTCACAAAAATAGGGTATCTATCACTGACTATAGACTTTGGCATGCCATGCAGTTTACCAACATGCTCCCAGAATACAAGTGCCACCTTAGAAGCATTGAAGTGAGAGGGCAGAGGAGCGAAATGGGTACCCTTGGATAAGCGGTCTACCACAACCAAAATGATTGTGTATCCTGAAGATGGAGGAAGGTGAGTTATGAAGTCCATGCTGAGATCAGTCCAAATAGTTTCAAGTGGTTGCAAGGGCTGTAGTAATTCATAAGGTGCGTGGTTAACTGGTTTGGCTTTTTGGCATAGCTCATAGGTCTTGATATAATTCTTAACATCTGTTCTCATTCCTTTCCAAGTGAAACTGGAGTTCAAACAATACATAGTGCTCTCAACCCCAGAGTGACCACCAACAAAGGAGTCATGAAATGCTACTATCAGTTGAGAAATTAATGGGGAAGCTTGAGGTACATATAATCTACCATGATGGAAGAGTAAGTTTCGTGAGTACCGCCAGTGCACCCATTGATGTGACTGAGAAGTTAGGTCATTGATAACCATTTGTGCAAAAGAATCGGTTATAAGAGCTTGCTTTAATTGTTGGATAATTGTGCTTGTAGGAACTGACATAGCCATCAAGGAAGTCTCAGAAAGTTGCGACGGAGGAGGCTGATTGAATGATCGGGATAATGCATCAGCAGCTAAATTAGCTTTACCCATTTTGTAGCCGATGGTATAATTGAACCCAAGCAATTTGGATAAGAACTATTGTTGTTCTAGGGTTTGGACCGTTTGATTCATTAAATTATAAAGGCTTTTGTGATCTGTCTTAATGATAAACTCATTGCTTAGCAAATACTGGCGCCATTTTTCCACGACTGAAGTAATGGCGAACATTTCTCTAATGTAAGTTGATTTCCCTTGCATTGCAGATGATAGCTTGCGGCTATAAAAAGCAATTGGATGATTGCGTTGCATAAGAACTGCACCCACACCAAGGCCCGATGCATCTGTTTCCAAAATGAAAAGAACTGAGAAATCGGGTAAAGCCAAAACTGGAGTACAGGTAAGGAGCATTTTCAACTGGTCAAAGGCATCCCGAGCTTTCGATGTCCATGTAAAACCATCAAGTGTGAGAAGATCAGTTAAAGGTGCAGCTATGGCAGCATAATTGCGAATGAAACAACGATAATACCCCGTAAGTCCAAGGAACCCTCTGATTTGTTTCACATTGGTAGGTATTGGCCATTCTAAGATTGCTTGGATTTTGTCAGGATCAAGTTGAACACCTTCTTTAGAGATTACATGTCCTAAAAAGGGAACAGAAGATGTGGCAAATACGCATTTGCTTTGTTTAGCAAAAAGTTGATGATGAAGCAGTGTATCCAAGACAATCTTCAGGCGAGTCTTATGTTTTTCAAGATTAGGACTGTACACCAATATGTCATCAAAAAATATGACAACAAATTTGTGTAAATAGGGAGCAAATACCTCATTCATTGTTGCTTGAAATGTTGCAGGAGCATTAGTAAGGCCAAATGGCATGTCCAAGAATTCGTAGTGACCGTGATGAGTACGGAATGCAGTCTTTTCAATATCAACAGTGTGCATCCTGATTTGATGATAGCCCGAGCGGAGATCTAATTTGGAAAATACAGCAGCGCCATGAAGTTCATCCAATAACTCATCAATTGTAGGAATAGGAAAGCGGTCTTTAATGGTGACAGCATTAAGAGCCCTGTAATCAACGCAAAAACGCCAGGTACCATCTTTCTTTTTTACTAGAAGTACCGGAGAACTAAAAGATGAATGACTTGGTCTGATGACACCATTTGAAAGCATCTCTGTCACTAATTTTTCAATTTCATCTTTTTGAAAGTGTGGATAACGGTATGGGCGAACTTGAATAGGTTGTGTTTGTGGTTTCAGGTGGATATGGTGGTCTATCGGGCGGTGAGGAGGTAAGGTTTGAGGCTCTGAAAATACCGATTGGTATTTTTGGAGTAACTGTTTAGTTGAGGATTGTGAGTTATCTTGTTCAAGTGGTGGAATAATGGATTGAGCAGTGGTGGAAGGATTTTGCACAACAATGCACATGAAGCAAGATGCAATCCTTTCATTGGTCATGAGTTTCTGAATTTGTGAGGGTGAGATGGATTCACTTGCCATAGATTGGTTGCCTTTTAAGATGACTTTATTATTGTGCCATTGAAATTCCATACTCATTTCTTTATAATTTGTTAACACAAGACCCAAAGCTGCCAACCATTGCACCCCGAGAACAATGTCCGCCCCTTGTAAATCCAAAATGTATAGGTCGACAACAAACCAGCTTGATTGTATATTTAATAGCACAACATAGCAAGCACTGCTGCAAGTTAAAGTATCTCCATTACCAACCTTTACTTGAAACTTTGACATTGTTGTGATAGGTAAATGAAGGAAGGCATCCATACGAGGTGTGATAAAGTTGTGAGTTGATCCTCCATCCACTAAAATGTGAACCACAGAACTAGCCACAGTGCCAGTCAAGCGAAAAGATTTGGAGTATGTATACCCAAATAAAGCATTGAAGCTGATACTAGAATCAGAAGGGGTTTCCGCCGGCAAGCAAGTTTCTGAAATTATTTATGTCGGTTCCTCTATATGTTTTGAAATGTCATCCATTCCCTCTAAGTAGAGCAAGGTTGGCCGATTCTTGCATTTATGTCCAGGTACGAATTGTTCATCACAATTATAACATAAGTTCTTTGCTCTTCTTGCTTGCATTTCATATTGAGTTAATCGTTTGATGGGTAATGGTGAAGGTGATGTTGAGGGATGACCAATTATACCTGGAGTTTTAGGTGGAGTTGGAGGTTGTGCCGAGGCTGGAAATCGATTAAATAAGGGTTTGGAGAATTTCTCATCAATAAATTATTCTTCAAAGAGCCTTGCAAGAGCAAAAGCCTCATGGAGAGACCCAAGCCTGAGAGTGAGAACTGCCCGCCGTATTTTGGGTTTTAACCCGGAAATAAAAATGCTCTTCAAAAGAATAGGAGATAGCTCGGATACCTTACTTGAGAGTTCCTCAAAGGATGCCTGATAATCAAGCACTGAAGTGAGTTGAACCAGCTTAGTGAGAGATCCAGCCGGATCTTTAAACTCTGTGGGACCAAAACGGCGAAAAAGAGCGGCAGTGAAAGATTGCCAATCCTATAGGAGACCTTCATGTGCAAGACCTTGGAACCAACGAGAAGCAGGTTTATCCAAATGCATTGATGCTAACAAAAGCTTGTCGGAGGATGGAATGTTGTTATAAGTGCAGTAGCGATCCACAGCAAAAATCCAATCTGTAGGATCACCATAACCATAGCGAGGAAATTCTAATTTTAATGGTCTAGGGCCTTGTTCTGGTTGATTTGTGGTAAGGGCTAGATTGGGGGGAAGGCCGAGTATACTTGTTGGAGTATTAATGGTGTTAGAGGTAGAAGCAATTGTTGATGTAGTAGGTGATGGTGGAGGAAGGTGGGTGGTGATCTGTACCATTACATTTTCTTGGAATTCTTTCATTAATTTTTGCATTTCATTTGTGAAATCTATGTATCTTTGGTTTTAATTGTCATTGTTGGTTTAAATTTGTTGTTGCAAGGATTGGAATTGTTGAGAAAGGTCTGCAGGTGGAAGTTGTTGTTGAATGGAGTGGAGTTGTTGTTGAAGGTCTCTTAAACGGGTATTTTCAGCCATTGATGGAGGGTTCAAGAATGAAAGCACCAATGTAACAAGTTATAAATCTGTAGGGAAATTAAGAAGAATTTAAGAAGGCATATTAGATGAGAGAAGAACAAAGAGAGAAAAGAAAAGATTCTTGTGAATTTCTTGTCCTCTTTTTCATTCCGTTCCTCAATCTTTTAAGCAAATTACAAGTTTGTTACAATACAGCTGTAATATAAATATTCCACTATGGTATAACCTATTGAAATTAATCTGCATTCTTGTTTAATATTGATAATCAGCTAAGTATTTAGATTGGGTAGTCTTCCTTTTGGGCCTTGACCCCATATTGTTAATCTGATGGTCCAACCTTTTCCCCTTTTCTTTTATTTTAACATCTGAGTTAGCTACACTTGCTTAATGGTAATGAACAAACAACAAATTCAGAAGTATATTTGTCCTAGATCCCAATCCCCAAATGTCATCAGTGGCTTTTTTCAATAGCTACAGTTGCCAAGCATCAATTGACCAACTACTGGGAGTCATTGATGGTCAATCACTAAACTGCCATAATTTGAAGATTGCCTACATAATGCATTGAGTCGGAACATAATTTGTTCTAACCCAATTTTAACGGACGATCATACTCATTATTTTAGACATAAATGACATGTCTAAGCATATTACATATGAGTTTATTCCCATTTACGCCATCGCAGACAAATTTATTTCAGCGCCCGAATTTATTTTCAGCGCCCGAATTTATTCCCATTTATCTCAGTTACTGTAGAAAATATTTTTCAATGTAGTTCTATTTTTTACTGTAGAAAATATTTTTCAATCTAGTTCTATTTTTCCTTTATGACGGGTGAGAATAGATGGAGCATCATGAATATCCCTTCCCCTCTCTCACACTTTCTCCCCTTCTCAAGTGTTTATTTTCTGGGGGTTATCTATAACAACGAAATAAAATGGAATAAGTAATCCAAACAGAGCATAAGTAGGACAGAGGAGAGGCAGAGACTCGAGATAGAAAACCTCCTCCTTCCTTCCTCATGTTCCCAAGAAAAAAGTAGAAACTGACAATAAAAATTATAAAATACCCAAAAAAAAAAAAGACAAGGAGAAGATTTGAGATGGATCCTACCTCATGAAGGAATACTTACATGAGAAATTTTTGTTTGCAGCAAAACTCACATCATATTGAGGCAGTTGAAAGTGGGAGTAAGAGTAAGAGAAGATAGATGCACGCACCATTCCACTGTCAAGAAGCAAATGGAACACAGCTTTATCAATATTGTCATGGATTATGTGGATTGATTCTTTGCATACATTTTTACAAAACAAACAAACAGAACAAAATGGGGAGCGAATGTAACCCAAATTATGTGGATTGAGTATTTGAATGCACACAAATATTACATATAAACAACAAAACTGGAATGGCTTGGATGACAATCGATCCTCATGGTGATCCCATTTCCAGACACCATGAAAATGTATGGCCTTCTCCTATAATACATTTGATATATGGCCATCCTATTTCAAAATTTATAATTGTCAGCTCAAACACAATTTACAGATCCCCAATGTTTTGTAGTTAAAATAGATATACCTAAACCAATTCTTTCATCCTGTAAAAGAGAATAAAAAAGAATTTACCTCTTCAATTTCAGGACTTGCACCCTTCAGATCTTTAAGTGAAAACTTAATTTCCTAAAATCCAGAAACAGTATGTTAAATTGAAGTCCATCAATGGTGTAAAGCAAAATGGCACATTCTAATTGAAAAAGAGAACAGGACAAGAATCTAGGAAAAATCTCTTGAAGACTATGGTAGACATGATTTTGATTCCTGCTTGCTTTCTTATTGAAAGATTAGTGTTGTCTGCTCTACAATCTGCCACATGGCAAAAAATGAAGTCTGATAAGGAAGATGTGGAGGGAAATAAATGCTATCCATGTCCGCCTACATAAACTTTCCCTATAAAATAAACACAACATGATGACATTGTAACATATTGAAATATCCAAATAAATCATACACAAGCTGTGTTGCTTCTTAAAAAATTTTTAAGGCTTAAAGATTTTCATTTGATGTTTGCAATGCACTCGGAATAATCTGCGCGTTCAAAAAGGAATAATGAAACAGTGATGCAAACATAAAAAAAATACAGAGCTTTTCTATTTCCATGCACACATGCAGGCATGCATCATCACCTTTGCAGCTGATAATTAATTAAAATAATGAAAAGAATTTAGAATAGCAGTAATTGGTGAAACTAAAGCATGAAATTAAAACATATATTTTACAATACTGTATTTTCATTGCTTACCCTTGTAGAGAAAAAATTACGAAATATAATTAACCATAAATGTTTGTGTTGTATTTGAAAAGATACACAATCAGCAGTATAAGCATCCAGTTTAGACCGCATCCAGGAATTTATCAGATGTGAGTAAGTCACCTAATATGATTCAAGCCCCCATACAGGATGACCAAATTTGGCGTGACAGCATAAAACCATTTACATTTCTCTTACATGGATCCAGAAGGAATAGATTCGTGGATAAGGATTTCTGCAATCAATCTCAGCCTGTTTCAAACTGATGCTTAGTAAAGTTCAAGTGAAATTATATGAACATATAAAAAAAGCAAATATAAAGAAAGAGATAGTGAACAAACTGCAGACAATCACAATTAAAATATTACACCATTTGAAAAATCAATTTACTCTAAGAATTGCTGAATCATGCATCAAGCACGCCGTTTGCTGAGGCGCCAGGTATTAGGTTCATGATATCTGTCATAAAGCGGTTCAATGCGTTCTTGACGTTTGCGCTTGCTTATCTTTGTTGGATCAGCAGCTTTGAAGAATGCTCGTGCCAGCTCTACAAGCCATTTAGGGTCTACAACGATTACCTCACGCATGTACTCCTTTGTAGTCACTACTACCTCATGGTAGATCAGCCAGTCTGGTTGTCTCCGGTAAAGAGCACTGCTTGGGTGGATATAGAATGTTTGATTGTTAACCAGGGTCCTATATCCCCCTTGTGGATCCTTTCTAGCTGTGTGGAAAAAGAATCCTGCAGCAATTGCTTTCCTTATCTTCATAACATTCCTTCCAGCACTCACAACATCCAGATTATACTTATCCATCATGGTCAGAAGCTGTTTTCTGACATCCTGTGCCCTTCTCAAAGATCGAGACTGGACAAAATTCTCAGAGCACCAAGGCACAGAGAAACCTTTTGCCTTCCAGGCTTCATACACAGCAAGTAAAGTAAGATGGTCCCCTTCTGGATGGAAAAAGTTAGCCCTCTTCTGATCTGCTTGTGCTTGTTTTTCCCTAGGCCTGTAAAAAATGTTACCAGTTTGAATCATGGCAATAATAGTTAAAATCTCATCAGTGCACCCAAGAGATATACTAGCTAATAACATTTTAGACAATGGTGGGTCAAGAGGAAATACCGCCATTAGCCTCCCTGTTCTAGTCAAAAGCCCCTCCTCATCCAGTGCTCCTAGACTATACAGTTGTTCCATGGCAGAAATGAGAGCTTGAGGTGAAGGCAGATCCATAAAATCAAAAGAGAAGAGATCTCTAATTCCCATGGCCATCATGGAGAGCATTGTTTCAGCAAGGTTGATCCTTTGGATTTCTGGAGTTGCAGTAGGGCACAACTCATTCCGAAAGGCATTCTCAGTGTATAGACGGTAACACTTTCCAGGGCCAGTACGTCCAGCACGCCCAGCTCGTTGCTTCGCAGATGCTTGTGAAATGGGAGTTACAAGCAGAGACTCAATCCCTAGCTTCGGATTATAAACATTTTGTTTCATAAAGCCAGGATCAATGACAAAGAAAATTCCATCTATCGTCAAAGAGGCCTCAGCAATATTGGTTGCCACAACGACTTTCCTCTTCCCTGGAGAAGCTGGTTCAAATATTCTTGATTGCATTTCTCCAGGAAGTGCACTGTAAACAGGCAAGATAATCAACTCTGGAACATTTTTACCAAGTGCTTTCATCCTCGTATCAAGAGACTCGCATGCAAAATCTATTTCTTCCTGGCCTGTCAAGAAGAGGAGAATGTCTCCTTCAGGTTCTGTTAAGTGGATTTGCAGGACTGTTATGAGAGCTGCATCCAAGTAATCACTTTCCGGCTGTTTGGTATACAGTATCTCCACAGGAAAAGATCTTCCAGGAATAGTGAAAATGTTGCACTTAAAGAAATAACCAGAAAACTTTTCTGCATCAAGTGTAGCAGATGTGACTATCAGACGGAGATCATATCTCCTTTTCAGAAGTTGCTTCAACAGGCCAAAAAGAACATCAGTGTAGATTGTCCTCTCATGAGCCTCATCAAGCATTATGACAGAGTACTGAGACAAATTCTTGTCAAGCAAAATTTCTCTAAGAAGTAAACCATCTGTCATGTATTTGATCACAGTATCAGGTCCAGTGCAATCCTCAAAGCGAATAGCATAACCAACTTCCTCTCGTAAACGACATCCAAACTCTTCAGCAACCCTTTTCGCTACAGAAATTGCAGCTACCCTACGAGGCTGTGTACATGCAATCTTCCCTTTTGCCGTATAGCCAGCCTCTGCAAGATATTGAGTTATCTGGGTAGTCTTCCCTGAGCCAGTCTCACCAATCACAATTAGCACTTGATTATCAAGCACAGCCTCAACTAATTCCTTCTTCAACTTATAAATAGGCAAAATTTGCCTCTGTTCCTGAATGGATAAGTTTGATCTCAGCCCCGAAGTAAAAGATTTGTTAAAAGAATCTTTCTTCCAATCTGGGATATTATAAGCAGATAAACCAACACCCCTAAATTCCTGTGCAAGAAATCTATCTCCGTTCTCTGCCATGGGGTCTTCCCAAGAACGATTAAGATCCTTAGGCATCCAATCAAGCATCCTTTTTTGCTGCTCATCACGAATTTGTCTCCGCTCTTTGGTAAGTGCAGACTGAAGTACAGCTGCACGACTCATTGACCCATGTGGGTTCTTAAAAATCTTCACAGGGGACAAATCAATACCAGTACTACGACTGGTTTTGCCTCTCAAAAAGAAAGGTTCATCGTCATTCAACTCTATATCAAACTCCTCTTCTTCATCTTCCTCAAAATCATGATGACGATCATCAAACATTGGAATTGGATAATCTCTCCTACTCAAAACACCAGAAGCAATCAACTGATTCAATTCAAAATTATCAACAGAACTCATACTCATTCTCTTCACCATCCTTCCTTTCACAAAATTATATTCTAAACTGAAGACAAACTGAAGATTCTATCTCTTTATATAGATATATATGTAATTCCAAATCCTATTGGATTTGTTAAAATAGATTTAACAAAAACAATATTAATAATAAATGAAAGGATAAAATATTAGTCGGGAGAAAAAAAAAACCTAAATTTCTTGATAATTAAAATGGAAACGAAGAAGAAGAATCCACGAGTAAGGTTCTGTTCTCCTTCGTCGTTCGGTCAAAGAAGTACCGCTTGCAGTGAGATATTTTTAGATTGTAATCGACTTGTCAAACGAAGCACGCGGTTCGCCAATCAATTATATTCGTTTTTTATTTCTTTTTTCTTTTTTTTTCTTTTTTTTAATATTATCTCTATTTATTATAAAAAAACAAATTAAAATGTCTCTTAAATTTTTTTAATATTATTTAACATTTAAAATTTAAAATTTTAGCACTTTTTATATTTTATATTAATTGATAACGTTGATCTTACATTTCTTTTAAAAAATTTTAATTTTAATTATAATTTTATAATAAGTTTGACTACCAATTAATATGTTAATTTTTAATTAATAAATTTTTTATAATTGTAATTTATGATAAATATATAATTAAAATTTTAAATTAAAATAAAATTGATAAAAAAAATAAAATATAATTATAAATATTTATAAAATTTAAGGTCAATATATGTATTAAGCCAGTTAATAATTACAAAGCTAAACAAATGAATTTTTTTTTAAAATGGGTAATCAGGCTGTTTGAAAATAATTATTTTAAAATTTATTATTTTTAAAATTATTTTTTATTAAAATTTATTTTATAAAATTATTAAAAAATATAATTGATTTAAAAATTATTTAAAATTTATGTTTATAAATAAATATTAAATATTTAATCACTTAAAAATCTAATTTTATAAATAAATATTAAATATTTAATCACTTAAAAATTTAATTTATTATAATTTTAATTTAATTTAATTTAATTTAATAATTTTTAAATTTTTACATTAATAATTCAAACACGTTACATTATATATAAATAAAAAATAGGTGAGAGGCCGAATTGAGTTGCCAAGTCTTGATCTATTTTTTAGCTGTAGAAGAGAAGCGACACACACACAGTTTCTATGGCAATGAATCCTCAAGCTATTGCTACTTACGGAGCGCGGGGGGGGGGGGGGGGGGGGGGGGGGGGGGGGGGGGGGGGGGGGGGGGGGGGGGGGGGGGGGGGGGGGGGGGGGGGGGGGGGGGGGGGGGGGGGGGGGGGGGGGGGGGGGGG
>CANXYC010605966.1:0-17354 GCA_948193065.1 Aleurites moluccanus | reverse complement strand
ATTTACCTTATTTCCTTCAAATTGAGATTTCTGCAAAATACTGCTCAAATTGATGATTCTGCCTTAATATAGACTAATCTAGAAGTCTATTGCATTAATCTAAGTATTAATGCCTTAGAATATAAAATGGAACAATCTGAGGCAAGGGCTGAAACTTTCAGTGGAAGAAAGAAAGAAAATCGTGAAAATGCCAGAAACACGCTGACCAGCTCGCCATTCTGCCTCGGTAAGGCTTTCTCGCCTAAGCCAGCTCGCCAAACCCACTTCGCATTCCCATCTCGCACTTTTCAGTCCACGAAATGCCTCTTCGCATATGTTGCCTCTCCAGACTCTCCTCGCAACTCTTCCTAGCATATGCCACCTCGGCAATGCTTCTTCGCCTCTTCGCTTACTGCCACTTCGCACATTCTATCTTTGCACAATACCTCTTCGCCAAAGCTCTTCGCCTTTCCTCTTCGCCAAGTCCTCTTCTCCAAAGCTCTTCACCACTTATCCATAATGCCACCTCGCATTGCCAGTCCTCGAAATGCCTCCTCGCATTTTGCTGGCTCGCCCTAACCAATACTTCTAAGTTAAATTTCCTGCATGAACATCCCCCACTTAGCCAGCTCGCAAATGAGCTACAATTATCCAAACTTATCAATTCTTCTTGTCACTTACAATCAACAGGCAAGAACACAACATACCAAAATTTCAAATCAAAAATAAGCAACACCCAAACCATAGTGACTCTCCAAAAGTCACCTAGACTCCTGCCTTAAAATCTAACAGAACAGCCCTGATACAAATCACTCTCCACTGAGATATACTTATCCAAAAATTCTAAAATTTTATAGGCATCATTTCAACATACAAAGGAACATTTTTATGTTCACCACTTCAGCTAATTCTGTGTCAGTCATTCCCAATAATTCCAAACATACACTGCATCCCTGTAGAAACTCTCAACCAGACCAACCTTGCTCAAATAGACACAATTCATCACAGACACATAATTTTTCCAAATCATTTTAAAGAATTATAGCTAAGACATAAATTAACAACTTTCATATTTTACACTTTACCAAATTATGTCTTTAAGAACATGAAATTATCATCACTGAATTCTGCTATATCCAAAACAAAAGTTTCCTGAAATTCTCAACATTCTCATTTAGAATTTAATAAATTCTCTAAACATACAAAATCAATAAATACACTACAAAAATGGCAGATATTACACTACCAGTTACCAAATCTATACCATTTTCCTCTCCCCCCAACTACCTCACTTTCTTTAACTTCTATATTCAATGAATTATGATCTTTGCCAACTATTGCCTCCTCATTAAATGAAAAATCAAAATCAATATCATCACTTGTAACTCTTTTATTTTTTTCCTCCCTAACACTCTATAAACTTCTGCTATCTTTAACCTTAGAAATAATGTGCTACACAAATATTTCACCCGTCCTATATGTTTTATCAATGCATGAAAGACTAAAATGGACCCTTATATAAAAGTCTCAAGACTTTTGATAAATGTATATTGGGTAAATTAAAGTGTATCTTTGTCAACTTACTACCTAACTTTGTTTGTACTAATTTCTCTAGGCAAAGTATCCCAATAAGCCCTAGATCTACTACTTTAATTACTATGATCTCATCCCCCACATATATTAAATTTTCAGGATCACTAGACTCTCTAACAAGGATTCCACCATAAAATATGTTTATCACATGTACACTCATTCTGCAAACAGAGAAAAAAAAAATACTAGTTTAACAAAACCCAAGCACAATACAATAGAATATGTTCTAAACACAATACCCAATCACCTATTTATTACAATTTAATAAATAAAGTGATTAAATTTAACAAAACCATATTTTTATGAAAAAAAAATCAACAAAACCAGAAAGCTTTACCATAAGAACATAATAAATACCTTTTAATGTGGAAATAATATACAGGAAAATGATGAATGCAGATGATTAGAGCAAACGACGAGTAATGGAGATAAATTATGATTCAAATTGTTAAATGCATGTTGTAAATTATGATTCAAATTGTTGAATGCATGTTGTTGAGATCATTTTCAATCCTTAATCCCTAATTTTTATGGCAAATAGTGTAAGAAAATGGAGTGAGAGTTCAAGTATAATTAAGTGATGTGTTATGGTCTAAGGGTTAGTTTAGTCATTTCACTTCTCCATTTGACGTGGAAAGCTATTTTTCTAATAAAATAGGGTCCACTTTGCCTAATCGGCACTCAGGCGAGCTAAAAATATAGCAGAACACCATAATGATATACATTTGCTCCATTCAGACAATTGATTGAAAAAAAAAATTAGTTTAGACACCAAAATAGAAAAATTCAAAAAGTTTAGACACTAAATTTATAATTATCCCCTAAAAATATAAGGTTGTTTTTGTCTTCACAATGTTACTTACACAGATCAAATGATTATAGGAAATTCTTGCCCATACTTAGTCCACATGGACCTTTTTCACTTGAAGATAATCTCACTATAAAATATATCTCATATTATGTGGAGATATTCTCATATACGGTGAGATTCCATTTCATGGGAGGAAATTTTACGTGAGTCGGGCAAAAATAAGAATTTTTCAATTAGAATCTATATCATTGTTTCTCTATCCCCAACCCTTATAATAATACCAATGGATTTTTTTTTGTGAAATTGCTTGATATTGGGTTTGAGCCGGGTGGGATCCATAAGGGGAAAAGCTCTCCCAACGCCTATTTTCTTCATTCACAAGACTCAAACTCAAGACTTAACTTAAGGGAAATAAGCTACTTACCACTTGAACCAATAGGTAGGGTTGTTCAAGTTAACAATTAAACTGACCGACCCAACCCAACTCGAACCAATCCATACTGAATATTCAGGTTTCAGATTAAATTTATCGAGCAGATTTGGATTTTTAATGCCTTAAAGAAAATTCATTCAGATCGGATTAGTTCGACTCAGTTTTAACGCAATTGTTTGGTTTCCTTTTTGTTAGACTAATGAGAAATTTATAAAAATGTCATTATGTATAATGCTTTTAACAAAAATGACTTCCCATTAATTTCAACTAAAATTATGACACCTAACTTTTTATAATGACATAATTACCCTTATTTGACTTGAGAAAATCGAAAGACCCATAACAAAATTTCCTTACTGTTGTCTTCTCCAAACTTCTTAACTTAGTGACGTTCTTCTTCTCCATCTTCTCAAACCTTTCTTCTTCTCTATCTTCTCAAAACCGTTATCTTCTTCAATTGTTTTCTTCAAAGTTTTCTTTGTTCTCCTCATTTCATATTTCAATCTTCTCATTCGCTTCAAAGTTTTCTATCTTCTCCCCCTCAATCTCATCATCTTCTTTAAGCTCACGAATCATCCATATTATTGATCCCATCTTCTTCAAATACTTGGAAATGGTCGATGAGAAGAAAGAGGTAATTTTTTTAAAATATTATTCATATTTCGACAAAGTTTCGACGATATATCAACTGATTTTAGTAAAAAGTCAAATACATTTGGATTTAGGATTTTTTAGGGTCGATAGTTTAAAAAGCGATAAAATGTAGTTTTTCACAGTTGAAATGTAGTTGTTTTTTGGTGTTTTCGATATGATTATGATGGTAGATTGATTTTCGACCTAATTTTGATAAAGTGTTGAACAACTTTCGATTAGGTTTCGACTAATAATATAATGTTTGTAGTAAAATATCTATTTAAGGACTTTTATGCATCAATATACTTTTAGAATAAGTATTTTCAATACAGTTTCAACATAGTTTAGATTTAGATTTCACTCGGTTGTCAGTCAAAACTAGGTCAAATCTAAGTCGAAACCTGAATATAATGAATTATATAGACTGTGATTATGACTTTTAGAGGCTCATAGGCATTAATATATTTTATGAATAAGATTCGAGTTAATTTCAACACAGTTTCGAATAAGTTTTGACTAAATTTTCAGTTGAAACTCATTCGAATCAAAGTAGAAACTATGATAATTTTGCTTGATTCAACTCAGATTTTGACTTTTTATTTACTTATATTCATTATGTTAATTTTATATTAAATGTCGACTTTTTTTCAACTTGTTTCGACTCCATTGTTAGTCGAAATTGAGTTGAATGTTAGTCGAAACTAGGTCTGACAATCAATTTTGAATAATAACTTAATGCTTTGTTTGATCGTAAGTTGTTGCTAAACAATCAGATGAGATAACAACCAAAATAACATTTACTCACATTTTGATAGAGTAACAGAATTTAGGAAATCGCTAAGCCCTCCCTAACAACAAATTTTTCGAGCCCACACTTATACAAGTCTACTTTTTGATGTTTCAGATGATCAAGTGTTGGATTTACAAGTGATTCATTACATATTGCGAAATGAAGTTAAGCCCACACATGCAAAACAATTAATTGACTCATCTACAATGTGGTTTAATCTTGGTAGGTCGAGGGTGAAGTTTGGCCAAAATGAATTTGCTTTAGTGATTGGGTTTTCGTTTAGTGATTATGAAAATGTTGTACCAGATGAAAATCCTAGGCTGTTAAGGAGAATAGTTGGCAAAGGCAACTGTGAGGCCTCGCTCGAGCATCGAGATACCCATTAAGGGGGTAGTTTCCCATGGACTAAAGGCAGCTTTTGCCTTGCATTTGTAAATTAATCTTTAATCTTTTGTTTTGAATTAGTAGAGTCACCACCTTTATTTTTAAGGGAAAAAGAAAGAAAACCTAATTTAATTCCAAAATATAACCCTTAGATAAAATCACTAGACCATCGAACCAGGATTGAGCTCGGGGACTAGGTTTTTGGTTTATAATAACTCTCATTTTGGCTTATCATTTAACAATTGATTTATAAAAATAAAGTTTCATGAACAGATATAAGAATGATATTTAAGAATGCATAATTAAAGCATAATAAAACATATAATATAACATTTAAAGTAAAGAACATAAAATAAAAGAGATTTAAAACATTAAAAGGACAATAACAGGGGATGTTAACTCTAAACCTCAATGGGAATTATAGGTTAACAACAACACATTCCCCAAAATATCATTAAAACATATTCATTTAAGAAAAAAGGAGAGTTTTTGATGTTTTTGGAATTAAAGCTAAGAAACAGCTTGCCTGCATATCCCGTTGAATGAGATTCAAAGCTCACACAGTTCTCCCTTCTTACGAAGGGGGTTGATTTGATTTTAAGAAAAGATTCATTATGGTTCTCTTAATTGATTCATATCAATTAATTTTGAGGAACGAACACGATACCTTGGTTTAAGAGGGACACCTTCTTAAAAGGGGGTCGGGTTTTACTTTGCGGGGGATGACTTCTTAGAGTTCGCCTAGATCAAATCTCCATTTTAAATTTGGTAAAGGATGTGGGGAATGACTTATTAGAGTTTGCCCGAATCAGAGTTTCACTTTGGATTGCAGGGGATGTCTTCTTAAAGTTCACCCAAATTGGAGTAATTAGCATGATGGTGATGCTTCTATATTGTCTCAAAGAGAGATCTCTATAGTTATTTTATTCCTCCCATTCAACGAGAGTTGGAGAAATTGGTTCGAAATAAAAAAGACATGAATTGCTTATCATAAGGAAAACTTAGTATTGGGGGAGAAAGGAGACCCAACTAAGGAAAACTCGACTTAGCTATTCTATAACTCAATGAGAATCAGAGTGTTTTGAGAAGTGAAATGAGGCTTGTATTTATAGGGAAATGTCTGAGGGAAAATTAGATTGAAAATTGATGTGGGATTCACGTTCTAGGTTTAGTGGCACTTAAGCTAAAGCTTTGCGGCAGAAAGAACAAAGCTTGGCAGCAAGAGATCGCTTCACGTCACATCCCGATTTTGGAACATGACGGTCCTAGAATGTGGGAGATGCCAGAGGCGATCGCACCCGTATAACCCAATATCACATACAATTATTAATTAATTAATCAATTACTCAATTAAGTTTCATTCTGGCATTTTATAATCTGTCTGTAATTATTCTGTAATTGACTGTAATTATCATCATCTCATGCCATAACATTAATTAAACTCCATAATATGTCATACATACATAACTATAATCTAACTATGCTATTATACAACCATGGAGCAACTATAATATAAACAATAATACAGTGTCAAAATATTTACACTGTCACTACTGATACTGCAGGAATCCACAGGGAACCAAAAGTTAGGATTTCTGCCTCCTACTCTGCACCTGGAAAGGGAAAACAATGAAAGGGTGAGTATAAAAATATTCAGTGAATCTAATATGCATCGACCAGAAGAAAAGACTGAAATATCAATAAATAATAGGCAGATAAACAAATAATATCAATATGCTCAACAATGTCTGAATAAAGAATCAAATTACAGTAGATGACTGTAGAATCAATAATCAAGTCAATGAAAAATAAATCACATGGATAAGACAGATGAAGGGTCATGAAACTCATATCACATGTATCAATCATGTATCAATATACATAAGACTGATCAGGTCTTATGACTAGGACCGTTAACCCTTCCCAGCTAGGGTATCATTATACAATGTGCACATTGCCAGTGGTATGTACCCACTACTCCGTCGGAAAGGCAGCTCTGTCAAATCTCATTGGAATCAATAAGATCATAAAACAAGTCAATCAATATCAATAAACAATAATGATCTCATCAAATAACAATAGCTCATGAATTTACTCAAACGAGACTGCAATTAGGCAATGGATAAGCAATAGAAGGAATGATAAATAATGCTATTACGAATATCAATTAATCTTAGAATGAATTAAAAGTTGGACAATTAAAGTCAAGAAGTTGGCTCAATTGGTATGCCAATGTCGTTGGGGACGGTGGCATTCAAATGGTAGGCCTATGGATGAAACAATAGTAGGCCTATGGCAAAATAAACTAGGCATTTTGTCAAATACATGGTGTACAATAAACAATAGACATTTTGGCAAGGTTATAGTGCAAATTTGAAATTACCCCAATATCAACAAACAAGTACACAATATAGGCTATTCAATAGATATTTGGTTTCCATCAATAAATAACATATAAGGGATCAAATAGGCATGGAAAACCAAAGGAAAACAAAGCAAAAATTCAAGGCAAAATGGACATATATGGTTCAGCCAAAATGGCCCTTTTGGTGAAAGTTTCCAATCAATATTTTAACATATTAGGTATGATAATTGATACATATTAAACTCACCTCACACTTCAAATCACCTAGAAAAATTGATTTGCCACCAATTTCTTCAAAGTAGGCAAAAATAGCAACTTTCCAATTCTTCACTTTCTACATCAAGCCAAATAAATATAATCCATTTATTAGCCATCAATTAATATAATATAGGCTTAATTAATATTAACTAACACTACATAAAAGATTCATCACCTATAACTTCAACTTAGGGTTTCCAATTTGGGGAAAACCTATCAAATGCATCAATTGATGCAATTAAACACTAAACACATCTATTTTATCATCTAATACTCCTAAATCAATCATTAAACTAAACAAATCACTTTGTTATCTCAATATGATGTTTGGGTCGAAATCTTCTTGCAATTAATCCTTGATTTCCTTTGAGTTTCTAAGAGATATTTTGATGGGAAATGGAAGAACTAAGGTTGCTTCCAAGTTTTCTTTACGTTTTCTCTTAAGAACAAGCTTGAAAAATGATGGGAGATTGGCTATGGAGTTTCGGCCAAGGTGAAGAAGAAGAAGAAAATGGCCAAAAAATTTCCTAAGGCATGCTTATATACTAAGTTAAAATGGCAAATTATATTTTGGTCCTTAAACTTTTCAATAATCATACTTTTACCCCATTTCCTTCTGTAATTTATTATGACAATTCTGTTGAGAATTAGATTTAAAAGTGGGAACTAAAATAGCTTTTTTTATCTGTATTTTATTATAAAAAATAGTTTCAGAGTCATTCTTAAACTCAGACAGTTGATTTCCCACTATACCCCTGAAGTTCAACTTATTTATGATTTTGCCATTACTTAAATTTTCAATGTTCCTAAATATTTTTCACCTCTTTCTTTTCACCATAATTTCACATACAAATATATGATTCTTACCCTCTAGTCTGAATTAGAAATTCATTTGTCAATCGGACTGCTATTTTCTCGGGCAGTGTAATTAACACCGATATTTTCCGGAATAATACCTCAAATGAATTCTAACTGTGTTTTAAAAATTATTCTTATTTATTTCGATGTTCACAGGCCAATAATTGATATGTTATTGTTTAATTATGGTAACATTTCCTAAGATATATATTCTACCCCTCTACAAATAAATTCATCCTCGAATTTAAAATAAACACATACCTTAATGTTGGAACAAGAATGGATATTTGTCCTTCATGTCCTGCTCACTCTCTCAAGTACACACCTCTATTGACTGATTCCTCCAAAGCACTTTTACCATCGATATCTCCTTATTTCTCAACTGTCTGACCTATCAATCTATAATCTCTACTGATAGCTCCTCATATGACAAGTCTTCATTAACACCAACATCTTGTACCTCCAATACATGTGATGGATCAAGTACATACTTCCGTAACATAGAAATATGAAACACTGAATGAACGTGGCTCAAATTAGGTGGAAGAGCCAATTTGTATGCCACATTACCAATCTCCTCTAAGATCTCAAATGGCCCTACTTACCTTGGTGACAATTTCCCTTTCTTCCCAAATCTCATAACCCCTCTCATAGGTGAGATTTTAAGAAAAACGTGGTCACCAATAGCAAAGTGTACATCTTTGTACTTCAGATCGGCATAACTCTTTTGTCTGCTAAAAGAGAACTTCATCCGTTCTTTAATGATAGACACCTTTTCCATTGTCTTCTTTATCAACTCTGGGCCTTCCAATTGTTTCTCACCCGATTCCACCAAATATATTGGAGATTGGCATTTTCTACCATATAATGCCTCGTAAGGAGCCATACCAATAGAAGAATGATAGCTATTATTATAGGAGAACTCAATAAGTGGCAGATACTAATCCTAATTACCTTTGAAATCCATAACACATAAGCACAACATATCCTCTAATGTATGGATAGTCCTCTCTGATTGTCCATCTGTTTGTGGATGGAAAGTTGTACTGAATAGTAACTGAGTATCCATAGCCTCCTGAAACTTCTACCAAAATCGAGAAGTAAACTATTTACCTCTATCTGATATAATCATTAGTTGCACTCCATGAAGTCGTATAATATTATCCACATAGAGCTGTGCATACTGAGCTACTGAGTAATTGGTCTTAACCTTAAGAAAATGAGCAGATTTTGTCAATCGATCCATAATAACCCATATGGAGTCATAACCCTGTGTAGTCCTTGATAAACCAACTATAAAATCCATAATAACCTGCTCCCATTTCCACTTTGGCAACTCTATCTCTTGAAGCAAGCTAGACGGCTTCTGATGCTCAAACTTAACCTGCTGACATGCTAAGTAAGTAAAATCAAATTGAGCTACATTCGTTTTCATACCAGGCCATTAATAAACATCTTTCAAATCATGGTACATCTTTGTAATTCCAAGATATACACTATATGAAGTATAATGAGCCTCTCTCATAATTCGATCCCGGAGTCCATCGATGTTGAGTACATATAACTGATTCCCACACTTCAACACATTATTCTCTACTGTAAACTCTGATGCCTTGCCATTCTGAACATCTCCCTTTAACATTAGTAGATATGGATCCCTATCCTGTGCCACCTTAATATCATCAATTAATAGTGGCTTAACCCAAAATTGGGCTATCAGAGCCTGGATACGATCTTGGGATCCCAAATCCCACTCTATACGCATATCAACTAACCCCTTTCATCTCATGGATCAATGGTCTTCTGGAAACTGACATGTGAGCTAGGCTGCCCATAGACTTCTGGCTTAGTGCATCCGCTACTACATTAGCCTTACCCGGATAGTAAATGATCTCACAATCATAATCTTTAAGCAGTTTAACCCATCTGCGCTGCCGGAGGTTCAAATCCTTCTGCTAAAGTATATACTGCAAAATCTTATGATCAGTATATATTTCATATTTAGACCCATACAAATAATGTCTCTAGATCTTCAGTTCAAAAACTACTTTTGCCATCTCTAAATCATATGTCGAATAACTCATCTCATGCTTTTTTAATTATCGAGAAGCATAAGCAATCACTCTTCTATTCTGCATCAAAACACATCCCAATCCAAATCTGGTAGCATCATAATACAATGTGAATTTATCATCCTTTGATGGCAATGCTAACACTGGAGCACTCATGAGGCAAGATTTCAAAATCTAAAAATTTCTCTCACATTCATCTGTCCACTGGTACCTCTCCTGTTTTCTAGTCAACTTAGTCAACGGAGCAGCAATTTTGGAGAAATCCTTCATAAACCGTCTGTAGTATCCTGCCATACCAAGAAAACTATGGATCTCATAAACACTAGTAGGCCGACGCCAATTTGCAACTAATTCAACCTTCTAAGGATCTACCTTGATAACATCTTTACAAACAACATGCCCTAGAAAGCACACTTCAGATAACCAGAACTGGCACTCAGACAACTTAGCATACAACTAATGCTCTCGAAGTGTCTGCAGTACAATCCTCAGATGCTTTGAATGCTCCTCCTCATTCTTGGAATAGATAAGAATGTCATCTATGAACACTATGACAAACTTATCCAAGAATGGCTTAAATACTCTATTCATCATATCCACAAATGCATCCGGTGCATTAGTCAACCCGAATGGCAATACTAGAAACTCATAATGTCCATACCGAGTCCTGAAAGCAGTCTTGGGTACATCTTCCTTCTTGATTCTCAACTGGTGAAACCCAAATCTCAGATCAATTTTTGAGAAATGACTGGCACTCTACAATTGATCAAACAGATCATCAATCCATGGCAACGGATATTTATTCTTCACTGTCACCTTATTCAGTTGCCTGTAGTCAATACACATCCTCAGAGAACCATCCTTCCTTTTTGCAAACAATACTAGAGCACCCCATAGAGAACCACTTGGTCTAATAAACCCTTTATCTAATAACTCCTGTAATTGCACCTTTAACTCTTTCAATTCAGCTAGTGTCATTCTGTATGGAGGAATGGATATCGGATCAGTGCCTAGATACACCTCAATCTCAAACTCTATTTCCCTATTTAGGGGTAGTCTTTGCAATTCAGCAAGGAAGACATTAGGGAATTCCTGGACTACTGGTATCTGATCAATCCCTGATGAATTCTTTTGCACATCTATCACATGAGCCAAGAATGTTAAGCAACCCTTCCCTATCATCCTTCTAGCCTGGATAGCATAAACAAAACTGATTGCAGATTCACGTCGATCACTCTGGAATTCAAACTCTGGTTGCCCCTTAGGCGAGAATTTAACCCTATTCACATAATAGTCAATAACTGCATGATGTGTTGTTAGCCAATCCATACCAAGTATCTCATCAAGCTCTAACACAGGTAGTTCTATCAAATTAGCATACAAAATATTATCAACAATTTCAATCACATAACCTGGGTAAAAATAATTCACTTATATACTCTCCCCCATAGGTGTAGCTATCTCTAAAGGCACACTTAATAATTGTCTCTATTTATTCAACTTAGGTGCAAACTAAGGTGAGACAAAAGAATGTGTAGCACCAAAGTCAAACAATACATCTGCTATTTTATTCTGTATAAGAATTGTACCTATAACCACATTATCATATCTTTGTGTCTCCTATGCATTTACATAAAAAAAAACTCGCCCTTGACCTTTACATGCTGGGGTCTGACTACTGCTCGGTGTCTGACCTCTGCCTCTACCCCTACCCCTACCAGGAACCTCTCTAGCAACATTTTGACTCATCTGAACAGTAGGTTGGGACACTGATGCCGAAGGTTGCTCATCACCCCATCAAGGACATCTGCTAATGAAATGACCATACTACCCACATTTTAGGCAAGCACATGTATGTCGTCGATACTCCCCTCCATGTCTTCTACCACAGAAACTGCAAATAGGCACACTGGACATTTATGTAGCAAGTTTAGAAGAACCCTATGAATACGTAGGTGCTGACTGCACTGGAGGTCCCCTACTATGTGTCATCCTCTTCTGATCGCCAAACAAAGGTCTTAATCAAATTTGGGCATTGGCTCAATATGTCTAGGCTAGAAGTTGCTCTCCCCTCTTATACCCTGTGATCTAGGTCCTCCCTTCCTTTTCTGATCTCTCTTAGCTCTCTCTGACTTGTACTTTTCCTCCATCTGATTGGCCTTATCAATGATGGTAGTCAGAGATGTGAACTTTGTAGCAAGCAGGGCATTATGAAGTGAGGCATGTAAACCCTTCCTGAATCTACTGATCATATCTGCCTTAGTAGGAGCAATATGTGCAGCATATCTGCTCAATCTAATAAACTCCTCAGTATACTCCTCCACTGATCTATTTCCCTGCTCAAGCTGCTCAAACTGGATAAAATTTTTCGTTTTCACCCCTTCTGTCAAGAACTCATCAATCAACCCCTATCTAAACTCTGCCCAAGTAGGAGGATGATCACCACATAATTTGGGCTCCATTCATCGAGAAAACCAAGTCCAGGCTTTCCCCTTCAATAATAACCCAACCAGCTCAACTACTCTAACATCAGAACAAGGTAGTCTCCTAACTACCTTCTCAATTTGCTCAAGAAAATTAATTGGTTCATCGCCTCTGTCACCCTTGAACTCTGGTAAAATAAGCTTCAAAAAGCTAAACATAGTGACTCCGCCCTCATCAGTAACTCTACGGGCTCCCAGAATAATAGGCTCACCATGAACTATTGTTGGCTGTATTAGAGCAATAGGTACATCAGCTAGTGCAAAACAGGAGGTGGCACTACTGCTGGCGCTGGAGGTGGCAGTATATTCTGTCGTTCCCACCTCAATTCTGCTAATTCTCGACATAATTCCATCATCCCCTGAATCATCTCCATCCTTCAAGGGTCATCACTCCTCCCTGTCTCCTCTATCATTCGTCGAGATCTAGACGGTCCCTTTGAAAATTCTCTGATAAGAGACTCGTTACCTCTACCTTCCTGGTATCCCTATCTCTATCATCAGACATCTCTGTCAACTGTCAGAAAACAAAAACAACGAACTCAATACATTATAGAAATGCAGAATACTCATACATACTCGATGAATACAACAAAAGACGATACAAGAATTACTACGCTCCATGGTTTACTTAACTCTACCAATATTGTACTTAGTTACTATTCCTCTGTAACCTATGATATGATACCACCTCTGTCACGTCCTGATTTTGGAACGCGACGATCCTAGGATGCAGAAAATGCCAAAGTCGACTGGCATCTGTAGAACCCAGTATCATATACAATAATCAATTACTATCAATTAATTAATCAACTAAGTTCCATTCTGGCATTATATAATCTGTCTGTAATTCATTCTACAATTAATTGTAACTATCATCATCTCATGTCATAATATTAATTAAACTCTATAATATGCCATACATACATAATTATAGTCTAACTATTCCATTATATAACCCATGGAGCAACTATAGAATACATATAAAATACAGTGTTAAAATATTTACATTGTCACTACTGATACTGCAGGAATCCACAGGGAACCAAAAGTTGGGATTTTTGCCTCCTACTCTGTATCTGAAAAGGGGAAACAATGAAAGGGTGAGTATAAAAATACTCAGTGAATATAATATGCATCGACCAGAAGAAAAGACAGGAATATAAATAAATAATAGGCAGATAAACAAATAATATCAATCTGCTCAACAATGTTTGAATAAAGAATCAAATTACAGTAGATGACTGTAGAATCAATAATCAGGTCAATGAAAAATATATCACATGATAAGACAAATGAAGGGTCATGAAACTCATATCACATGTATCAATCATATATCAATATACATAAGACTAATAAGGTCTTATGGCTAGGACCGTTAACCCTTCCCAGCTAGGGTGTCATTATACGACGTGCACATTGCCGACGGTATGTACCCACTATCCCATCAAAGACGCAGCTCTGTCAAATCTCATTGGAATCAATAAGATCATGAAACAAGTTAATCAATATCAATAAACAATAATGATCTCATCAAATAACAGTAGCTCATGAATTTACTCAAATGAGACTGCAATTAGATAATGGATAAGCAATAGAAGGAATAATAAACAATGGTATTACGAATAGCAATTAGCCTTGGAATGAATCAAAAGTTGGATAATCAAAGTCAAGAAGTTGGCTCAATTGGCATGCCAATGTTGCTGGCAACAATGACATTCAAATGGCAGGCCTATGGATAAAACAATAGTAGGCCTATGGCAAAATGAACTAGGCATTTTGTCAAACACATGGTGTGTAACAAACAATAGACATTTTAACAAGGTTTTGGTGCAACATTGAAATTGCCCCAATATCAACCAATAAGTACACAACATAGAATATTCAATAGACATTTGGTTTCTATCAATAAACAACACATAAGGGATCAAATAGGCATGAAAAATCAAAGGAAAACAAAGCAAAAATTCAAGGCAAAATGGACATATATGGTTTGGCCAAAATAGCCCTTTTGGAGCAAGTTTCCAATAAACATTTTAACACATTAGACATGATAATTGATGCATATTAAACTCACCTCATACTTTAAATCACCTAGAAAAATTATTTTTTCACCAATTTCTTCAAAGTAGGCAAAAATGGCAACTTTCCAATTCTTCATTTTCTACATCAAACCAATTAAATATAATCCTTCTATTAGCCATCAATTAACATAATCAAAACTTAATTAACATTAACTAACACTACATCAAAGGTTCATCTCTTACAACTTCAACTTAGGTGTAATATCTGCTAATTTTGTTGTATTTTATTAAATTGTATGTTTGGAGAATTAATTAATTTTAAATATGAATGTTTGAGAATTCCAGAATTTCTGATTTACAGTTATAGGAATTGTGAGGATAATTGCTTGATTCTAGAGAAATAATTTGATAAAGTGTAAAA
The DNA here is from genome assembly GCA_948193065.1 of Aleurites moluccanus. Taxonomy (NCBI): domain Eukaryota; kingdom Viridiplantae; phylum Streptophyta; class Magnoliopsida; order Malpighiales; family Euphorbiaceae; genus Aleurites; species Aleurites moluccanus. Next base: position 2,253 of record CANXYC010605966.1, on the reverse strand, counting down.
CATAAAAGTTGTGAGTTTATGTCTTAACTATAATTATGTAAAATGGTTTGATAAAATTCTGTGTGTGTGATGAGTTATGTCTATTTGAGCAAGGCTGGTTTGGTTGAGTATTTCTGCAAAAAGGCAATGTCTGTTTGAATTTACTAGGAATGACTGAGATAGATTTACCCAAAAGTGTAAACATGAAAAATATTCCTTTGTGTGTTTTTATATTGTTTGTAAAATTTCAGAATTTTTAGATAAGTATATCTCAGTGGAGAATGTATTATATCAGATTTGTTCGGTTGGATTTTGGGGCAGTAAGTCTGGGTGATATTTGGAGAGTCACCATGGTCTGTGTGTTAGTCTTAGTGATTTGAATTTTTGATATGTTGTGCCTCTACATGTCTATTTTAAATGGAAAAAGGAATTATTAAGTTTGGATGTTTGTAGCTCTTTTGCGAGCTGGTTAAGTCTAAGTTGTCGAGGAAGATTTTTCAACTTAGTAGGATCTGGCTAAGGCGAGCCGGCAAAATGCGAAGTAGCATTTTGTGAGCTAGCAATGCAAAGTGGTGAAGTGGCGAGGTGGAATTTCCGAAGTGGCAATTGGTGAAGAAGCATATGCGAGGTAGCATGTGCGAAGAGGTTTGGCGAAGAGAGATTGGTGAAGAGGAAAGTCGAGGTGGCATTATGCGAAGAGAGAATGTGCGAAGTGGCAGTTCTCAAAGCAGAGTTTAGCGAAGAAGCGAAGAAGCGAAATGACTTATGCGAAGAAGAGTTCGTGAGGAGAGTCTAGCGAGGCAGCATATGCGAGGTGACATGTGCGAGCTGGAATAGCGAGATGACATTGCCGGATCAGTTTGGCGAGCTGGAAAGTGTGAGCTGGATAATGCAAAGTGAGAATGGCAAGCTAGCTTATGCGAGGTAGCATTGCCGAGGCAAGATTGGCGAGGGGAGCTGGCAAATGTATTTTCTGAGGCAGTGGTCTATTTAACCCCAGCAACCCCAGTAGCATTTTCACGATTTTTCCTTCATTCTTTCTTTGTTAAATTTCAGTCTTTTCTTAATTAGTCTCATTTTATTTTCTAAGGCATTAATACTTAAATTAATGCATTAGACTTCTATATTATTCTATATTAAGGCAGAAATCATCAGTTTAAGCAAGGAATTTCAAAAATTTCAGTGCTAGGGAAAATAAGGTAAATTTTCTTCTTAAACTATTTTCCTTAGATTTATTTAAGTCTATAGGTTAGAATAATTAATATTGGGTATATAGAATTTATTGCAAGTAATCTGAAGTCATTAATGGTAATTAATGTGGAAGAAAATCAGAATGTTGAGACTGTCATGAACAGTAACATGAACAGTAACTCCGCATTAAATGCAGATTTTTCTTTAATAGATAAATAAAATTGTTGTTGGGAATTAAAAATAGAGACTCTAAGATAATTAATTATTAGGAAATCATGATAAATATTATTGATTTGGAGAAAATCCTAATTTTTGTATGTTTGGAGAAATTTCTTAGGAGGAGAAACTCAAATTAATTGAGGAGTTAGAGTTGGAATTGCTAGAGGAAATTTCAAGAGAAATTGTGTTAAGGTAAGTATGAACATTTTATTTGTTTCTTGTTTTTTGAAATAATGTGACCTAGCATCCTTGATTTGTTCATCCATATGTATATATATATTTGTATATATAATATAAATGACTTGATCAATTTTCTTGGATCAAGTTCATATGCTTCTTGTTTGTTAAAACCGATTTGAATGATGATATATGATGATGGTTTTGCGACCAATATGTTTCTTATGAGAATGAAACCCCATGTCCCATGGATAGAATGCTCTTCCCAATGAGAGTAAATTCATTGGTCCATTGAGCACTTTGGGAGCTCAGTTGATAGGGGTTTTATCAGTGTTCCACCTAGAGGGGGCTATGAGCTCTAGGCGCATGCCTGGCCAAGCATGTGTGCACGTTAAGGTAGCAAGGCTACTGATACGCATGTTATGACATGAGATCAGTTATATCATATTAGATTTGATAATGCTATTCTTTATGGGCATTTTATATTCCAAATATGAACCATGATTTGATTTGTGGTATGATTTGATATAGCCAAATTATTATGAGTACCCATGTTCCTTCAAGTAAAGCTTATGATTCTTTCATATCTATATATATAAATATTTGTTCATGACCATGATTCGATATTCAGATTCTTGATTTATAATGTTCATATCTTACTGAGTTGAAGGCTCACTCCTCTTCTGT
>CANXYC010605945.1:0-12841 GCA_948193065.1 Aleurites moluccanus | reverse complement strand
TATATATATATATATTTGAGATATATGAGATGGAGATCTTTTGATCTATTGTTGAGTTTGAGATGTTATGGAGATCCAGAGGGATCCTTGATGTTGAGATAGAAGTGGGAATTTATATTTGAAGTGTTTTATTATGTTTTTAGCAGCAGGGCATGCTCCTTATACAAAGGAGATGTTGCCCAATTTTTCTTAAGTTATGTAAGCCATTTTGAGCTTAATATTGTTATGCATGCCATATAGTATAGTTTAATGGGTTTTTCGCGGTACTGGTAGCATAAGCATCACCCATACCTTAGGACCGTCATGGCTCCTAAGTTGGGCTGTGACAGTTCTAATCAAGCATACGTACGGTATGAGATCGTAGTATCTTAATGGATTGATGGTTGTTCTATCATCACATTGATGGGTGTCATTTATATATATATATATATATATATATATATATATATATATTGAATTCAATCTATTCTTGATCAATCAACATAAAACCTTAAGTATTATTGTATCTCCGTAACTTATTGAGTTTTCGACTCATTCTTTTCTTCTATTATGGATTTCAGTTGCTAGAGAATTTATTGACAGGATAGACAAAGTTTCTTGATTGTTTTTCTCTCCAAGAAGCTAATGTATTGACTTGATAATTACATAATGTTTTGTATTATTTTGGAATACTAATCGTAGTAGCTCCGTAGATTGAATTGTAATAGAATTGAGATATGATTGGGCTTATTGGTAATCATTGTTCCTTATTGATGATGGTATTTTGTCTTTTGATCGATAAGGAACAAGTGATATTTTATTGATAGATAATTTATTTATTGAAGTATATTGCATGGTTATAGAATATTATTGATGATTGTTGATCCAAGTTTGGGTTCTATTGGTTTATGGTGGCCTTAAGCCTACCCTTGCCTTAGGCCCATCACACTTTTGGTTTTGGGTGTGATATATCAGTTGAGAATCCAGAAACAGAACGTGCCGAAGACTGTATTTCGGACCCGATATGGTCTTTTATAAGTTCTTGGTACTACCATTTATATTGACCAACGCCCCTACTGCATTTATGGATTTGATGAATAGGGAGTTTAAGCCTCATTTGAACAAGTTTGTTATTATGTTTATTGATGATATACTTGTTTATTCTAAGAGTAAAGAGGAGCATTAGGAGCATTTACGGATCGTGCTTTAAATATTATGGGAACATTAATTATTTGCTAAATTATCGAAATGTGAATTTTGGCTCACAGAGGTATGTTTCCTTGGACACGTGGTGAGTAAGGATGGAATTAAGGTGGATCTGAAGAAAGTAGAAGCAGTAGCAGATTGCCTATGACCTACTAATGTTACAGAGGTTCAAAGTTTTCTAGGTATGGCTGGATATTATAGGAGATTTGTTAAAGATTTCTCCAAAATAGCAGCACCACTAACTAAATTGATGCGGAAGCAGGAGAAATTTATTTGGACAGATGAATGTGAGAAGAGTTTCCAGACATTAAAGAATTGTCTCACTTTTGCACCTGTGTTAGCATTACCATCAGGAACTGGAGGCTTCTCTATGTATTGTGATTCGTCTAGAGTTATCCAACTCATGACTTGGAGATGGAAGCTATAGTATTTGCATTGAAGATTTGGAGACATTATTTATATGGGGAGAAATGTGCTATATATACATGAGGATCTAAACTTACGGCAATGAAGATGGGTTGAATTATTAAAAGATTATGACTATCAGACCTATATCACCTAGGTAAAGCTAATGTGGTAGCTGATGCACTGAGCATAAAATCAATGGGATGCTTGGCTCATATTGCTGGTTCACAGCGACCGTTGATAAAGGAAATGAAAGAATTGTTAGACATGGGAGTTAAATTGGAGATAAGTACCCAAGATTGGAACCAGGCTTTGATAGCCCAATTTGTGATGAAACAACTGTTAATTGAAGAAATTAAGGCAGCACAAGATCGAGATCCACAGATGGTGAAACTAAAAGAAGATGTGCAAGTAGGGAAAGCTCCTGAATTCACGGTGGATAATGGTTTATTAAAATGTGGGCAATGGTTATGTGTACTAGATATGAACAGGCTACGGGAACGAATTATGAAGGAAATACATTTTGCACCTTATAATGTCCATCCTAGAGTAACCAAAATGTATTATGATTTAAAGACATATTACTGGTGGACTAATATGAAGCGAGAGGTAGCTAAATTTCTGTCTACATGCTTGGCCTGTCAGCAGGTAAAATTCGAGCATCAGAAGCCATTCGGATTACTTCAGGAAATTGAGTTGCTTAAATGGAAGTGGGATCAGGTGACGATGGATTTTGTAGTAGAATTATCAAGGACCTAGTGTAGTTATGATTTCATATGGGTGATTGTAGATCGATTAACTAAATATGCTCATTTTCTTGAAGTCAAGATAACCTACTCAACTACCCAGTATGCTTAATTATATATTGATAAGATAGTCAGACTGTACGAGGTACCATTGGCTATCATATAGGATCGAGGCACTCAGTTCACTTCACAATTTTAGTAGAAATTTTAGGAAGCATTGGGTACTCAATTGCATTTCAGTACAATTTTTCATCGACAAACTGATGAATAGACAGAGCGTACCATACAGACATTAGAGGACATACTACGGCTATGTGTTCTTGAATTTGGATGCAATTGAGGTCTATATTTACCATTGATTGAATTTGCCTATAACAACAGTTATCATTCTTCTATTGGTAGGGTGTCATATAAGGCATTATATGGTAGAAAATGTAGATCTCCAGTTTGTTAGATCAAACCAGAGGAGGAGCAGTTAAAGGGGGCTAGAGCTGATTAAGGAAACTATAGAGAAAGTCCCTAATATTAAAGAAATGATGAAAACAGCATTTAGCCGATAAAAAAGTTACGTAGATCCGAAGTGCAAATACGTTCAATTTGCAGTGGGTGATCATATGTTTCTTAATCTCTCCAATGAAAGATGTGATGCAATTTGGCAAAAAGGGAAAGTTATCACTGTGTTACATCGGGCCATTTGAGATTTTAGATAGAGTCGGCGATGTTTCTTACCGACTAGCACTTCCACCGCAACTTAGTTAGTACATCTAGTCTTCCACATATCTATGCTTCGTAAATATGTTCTGGATTCATCATATGTGCTTCAACCACAGACCATTGAAGTATATGAAGACCTAACTTATGAAGAAATGCCAATCAAAATAGTGAATCGATAAGTTAGGCAGCTCCAAAATAAGACGATACTGATGATTAAAGTTCTATGGAAGAATCATTTGATTAAAGAGTGTACGTGAAAAAGCGAACATGATATGCAAACTAGATATCCCAAGCTATTTTATGAGTAAGGTATGTTTAGTTAAAATTTGAGGACGAATTTTATTGAAGGGGTAAAGTGTAACACCCCGAATTTTTCAGTAATTACAAATAGGACCCCAAAAATTTATATAGTTGACTTTGTAGTTCTTAATTAGACAGTTAGATATAAAATAATAAACTAGTACCTAAAATAGACAGTTATAGGTAAAATAACAATTTAGTACCTGAATTTTAAATTTTATATTTAGAATACCTAATTAAACCTTGAATTTTATCAAATCAATTATGAGACCTAAAATTTACATGACAAATAAATTATGGAAATTAGTAGTATCTAAAATGAATTTTGGGCCAAAGTGTAAATATTAAAATTTTTGGGGTAAATTTGTAAATAAAGAAATTTGAGGGGCTAAATTATAAATATCAAAAATTCAAAAAAATATCCTAAAATTCTAGAGAATTCTATTTTGGCCTAAAATCTTCTTCTTCTTCTCTATGATGGCCGAACCACCTTGTCCATTCTTCCAACTCCATTTTCTCCTTCTTCTTCCTAAATTCTTCCATCCAAAATTTTCCAAATTTAAACCTAATTAATTTTACCCCTTAAATTAAGCCTAAACACCTAAAAACTATAAGAATTCTCACCAACAATCTAAGAAAAAATTAGAATTTCCAAAGGAGAGTTAAGTTGGAAAATTGAAGATTTTGAGGTAAATGATTTATTTCTTATTTCTATTCATTAAATATGATTAGTATAATTGATATAGATGATTAATTATAGAAATAAAAGCATATATTAGATTATAGATTGAATTAAGTTTGAAATAGGATTATGTGAAAAACCAAATTTCCATATAAGTTTAATTCAAATTGAGTTTAGAATTGAATTGTTTGTGATACTTTAAATCTAAAACATGTGAAATTTTCATTATAGAAAAAAGAAAACAAAGAAAATATGGTAGAAATTATGATGAAGAACAATTATGCTTAAAGTGAATTTTAATGTTTTAAGGTAATTTTGCTCCAAATAAACCTTGAGGTGAGTTATAAATGTATTATTATGCCCATTTGAATCCTCAATTGAAATTAAAAAGCCCTTCCCCAATTTTCTAACCATGGTCGAATGGCCTTCCTTGCTTTTCCTTGAAATTTTGCTAAACTCTTGCTCATATTTACCTTGTTTCATTTGTTATTTGAATAATTTTGATACTTGAATATCCTAATTGTGTTGAATTATTGTTGATTGATCAAATTAATTTCATGGAAGTTAACCTAAACCATTGTCAATTTGCTTGAAAATTCATGCCTATAAAGTGTTTGTTAAAATGTCCCAATGAAACTAAAATATAATCCTCCAAGTATTTGACCTAAAGATTAATTCCATTTGATATATGAGCTCTAAAGAAACCTAAATCTAATTTGATTCATGATCTTTGATTCCATTTCATATAAGAATTTATATTTGGTAATATATTTTATTGATGTTATTAGCCTTTGATGTAACTTAAATTTGTCCATTGAAATATTGATTGACTTATTATGATTTTTCATATGTTATTGTCACCTTACATGAGCCTAATAATATTTGGATCCTCATTATGCATAATACTTCCAATGTGGTAGTGGGTAAGAACCATCGGTAATGTACATATTGAATTAATATTTAACCTTAGCTAGGAAGGGTCTGATCAGCCTTATGTCATCTCACGAGTTTAAACTACTAAAAATATAGGTAATGAGATTTATATTGTAATACCCTATAAATTCCTGACTCTCATGTATGAATTAATTCTCAGAATGTGGTTCATTAGTTTTGAAATGATGAAAAATAGTTTTAGAGACACAATTAGAAAGCGAACTTGATATTTCTCCAGAAAGTGGCGGTGTCGGAAACACTGCCGAGAAATTAACAGTCCGGTCAACAGAAGAATTTCTGAAGTTGAGCTGGGGATAAAAGATCATCATAATTTATATGTAATTTTGGTAAAAAGAAAGAAGTGAAAATCATTTAGGAACACTGAAAAAGTAACTAATGGCAAAATGGTAATTATAAGGAAGTTAGAGGTAAATAGTGAAAATTGGTCAGTCAGAGTTACAGAATGACTCCGAAACTATTTTTATAAATAAGTATAAATTAAAATAAGCTTATTGACTCCGCACTCTGATATCTAAATCTTTACAGAATTGTCAAAATAAATTATAGAAGATTTTGGATCAAAGTGTAATGGACAGAAGTTAGGGGAGTTAGTTGTAATTTGTCAAATTGGATTTTCTATTTATTTTATCACTTATCCATTTGCATCATCTTTCTTCATCTTCACCTTGCATGGCCGAAACCCATTTCCCTTCTTCTTCTTCAATTTCTTCTTCATTTCTTATAGATTTCTTAAGGAAATTGATAGAAAACTAGCAAATCAACTTAGCTTTCTTCATTTTCATCCTTAATTTGTAGAAAGGAGCTAAGGATTTCAAGGAGGAACTAAAGGAAGATTTTGGCCACTTTGTGCTTTTGAGGTAAAGATGTGATTTTCTTAGTTTAATTGATTATTTAGATGTTATTTAGGTTGAATTAGATGGGTTTAAAGTCAATTTATATCAATTGATGCTATTTGATGGAAATCCCTAAATTGGTTTGGTTAATTTGAAGTTGTATGAAATGACTTGATGATTTAGTGTTAGTTTATGTTAATTGATGTTAGAATTAGTCAATTGGATGTGATTAGGCAACTAATTGATGGATTAATTGATGTAGAATTGAAGTTTGAATCAAAGTACCCTAATTGGTGCATTTGGGAAATTCGGTGGATTTGGCTTATGCAAAAGCTATTTGAAGCATTAGGTGAGTTCTACATGCATCATTTGACATGCCTATATCATTGAATTGTTGAATGGAAACCTATGCCAAAACCACCTTAGTGGTCAAACCCTACTTTACTATTCATTGCCTTGGTTTTTCTTGATTTTTGCCTTGAATTCCCTTGCCATTTGATCCCATTTTGATGTTGTTTAATTGTATTTCTTTGATACCTATATCTTTGTTGACAATGTAGCTTTGTGCTGATTGAATTGGCTAAGTCAAGTTTGCACCTAAACCTAACCTATTGGCTTGCCATTGTATGCCCACCATGTGTTTGATAAAATACTTAGTTCATTTGCTTTTGGTCTATTTGTTTGTATGCCATAGGCCTACCAATTGAATGCCATTATCGCCAGCGATGTTGGCATGCCAATTGACCTACCGTTTTTCGCCACCGAATCAACTTTTGTTCCATGTCTTTCCTTATTGCCAAACTAACTACCATTGATTATATATTGTCTATAGCATTGCCATTGTTCATATTGACAACTAAATTGATTGATATTGAACTGATTGATATTGGACTCATTGATTGTTGGATGCCATTATTGTATAATGGTATCCTTTGTTATTGACCCTTATATGGCTTGGCAGAGCTACCGATCCGACAGGGTAGTAGGGAAATATTGTCGGCGATGTGCACATTGTATTACTGATACCCTAGTTATGAGGGGTTATGGTCCTGGCCATAGGGCCTGATCAGCGTTATGCTCACTGATACAGATATGATACTGGAGACCTATATGGTCCATACAGATACGGATAACTGGAGATTGTATGATTTCTTTTCATACAGTCCATCCCTTTATCTGTCTTTCCATATGATACCGAGCTTATACTGTATTCATTGGCTATACTGTACCCTGATATTGATTATATATACTATTATCTGTTCTACTGATACCATTGCTTTACTATTGCCTTCTGATTATTGTGGATGTATGTAGATTTATTGAGTATCATTTATACTCACCGTGTCATTGTTTACCCATTTTAGGAGAGGAGTAGGTTGCAGAATTCTGTCATCTATCTTTCGAGGATTTCTGCTACAGACTATTTGATATATATTTTTTGATATTTTGTATTATTCTTTTGGTGTTCATTATCTAGCTGCTCCATGGGATATGTATAGGTTAGCTAGGAATTGAACATATGTATATATTGATGATGATATGTTGAGTTATAATATGATGTATGATGTGATAATTTGATGGTTACAGCCAATTGCAAAATAATTATAGAATGCATAACAGAATAGCATAATAAATGATTGTGGTTTCGAGATTGTGCATGTGATACTGGGTTCTACGGGTGCCTGTAGCCATTGGCATCTCCCGTGCCCTAGGACCGTCGTGGTCTGGGAAACTGGGTCGTGACAGAGGTGGTATCAGAGCATCTAGGTTTACAGACTGTGAATCTAGGTTACAGATGAATAGTACCTAAATTACAGAGGAATAGTGACTAAGTATAGAATGGGGTAGAATTAAGTATACCATGGAGTATAGGATTTCCTTTATCGTCCTTTGTTGTTATCTTCTATGACAGACGTGATGTAGGTGAACTGGGTTATTCTTGTCTATTTGGAACAAAAGAAGGCGTTTTGATTGCATCTTGCAAGGTTTGGAGGTATACAAGTGTGATCTGTCAAGCTCCGAACAACTTTTCACTTTCTGGTATTTTTCTATTTCTGTCATTTTCTGTATTACAAAAGCTTCCCATGTTTGGTCTGGGCAAAGGATAGCTCTATGGATAGAGAAAAATCATACGGATTCAACAAAATTGATAGCAACTGATTCCGACTTGAATTGCTCTAGAAATATAAGTTTCCTTGCTTTTGGCCAAGTTGGGGACATAATTGTCATTTCTAAGATTCTCAAAATCTATAAATAGGGGTGAGGTTCTTCCCATTCCCTTCACTCCTCATTTTCTCATCTCTCTCTCTCTCTCTCTCTCTAGATTTTCTCTCTAAAGCTTTTTCTTCTTCTCTTGATGGCTTCAACTTCTGGAAGTAGCAATCGGGGACACTATAGCTATGAGGCCCCACGAGATAATCTCGACCCGAAAAACTTGCTGCAGGAACTCGAACAACATGTTTCTTGGGACGGTAGAATCGAGGTACATATTTCTTTATCATTTTTATTTATTTATTCATTTATTCATTTATTTTTTTTTCAATTAAAATTTTTTTTCAAAATTTTTTTTTAGAACACTATGCTTAGGAATAGAGGGGCTAGGTCAAATTTAGCCTATCTCACTGATGCTTTATATGAGGAAACTCCAGTAAAGCCCCTGTTAGAGCCTACTAGTTTTGTATCCTTCCTAAAGGTCAAAACCAATCTTGAGAGCGATGTGGCTTTGATCAAGGCACGAGCTGAGCGATGGTGGGACACCACTAACACCTTTCATTTTCCTTGCGGGGAGCTGACAGTTACCCCGTTAGATCTATCGATGCTGATCGGCTTACACTTTGGAACCCGTCACTTGGACCTCTACTCTGACTGGAAGATTACCTTTACTCATGAGGATATGGCTCGGTTTATAGGTCAGGACCCCCCTCGAGACCGCATATCAGTCCCTCGCACTTGGCTTCAGGCTCGGCTGAGAGAGATGGAGTCGTTTACTGGAGTGATATTTGATGTTGATGGTGTTTCTAGACTGATGGTGTTGATCCTAGCTGGATGCACATTCGGTCATACTCGTTGCAATACTGTCAACCTGAATACTCTGCCAAGCTTGATAGATATGACTACCTTGGGTGAATACGATTGGGCTAGCGCTATTCTGAGCACTATGTATCGAGGGATGTGCGATCTATCCTGGGGAGCTTTCAATTCCTATGGAGGGACTTACTTCATCTGGGAGGTATGCTTTCTGCATCTTTTGTTGATGGTACTCTCTGCACCTTTGGATATAACTTGAATTAGGAGGTACACTCTGCACCTGTTGGTTTGAACTAGGAGGTGCTCTCTGTACCTATTCTGAATTTTGCTTTCTGACTTTCTGTTTCACATGATTGAACCAGGTATGGGCCTATGAGTACTTTCAGACACTTTCCTCCACTTTAAATATCCCTAGATAATATGTTTTTCCAGCTAGCGTCCGGTGGAACAGGGAATATTGGTCTAGCCCCGGTGTACGTGAATTTGGGACTATTCGGGCTTTCTTCGGAAGCCTCGATGCTTTTCAGGTATTTTACTGACCTTATATCACCCATATTCCATGGTTTTACTTATAACAAATTTTTGTGCAGGTTGTGATGAAACCCTATATTAATCGGATGCCACTGATGCCAGTGGAACTTGACCCAAATGCTACATTGACTTGTTCCCGATTGTTGCTTCGCTCACCATATCACAAGCTATATTATCTGGGAGAAAGAGTCCGAGTCCAGACTATTAGTAGTTGGGTAGTTCCGGTACACCCACCGATTGACATGAGATGGAATATGGAGATACGTGCTCTTGATGAGGCTTATACTGGACTCCTCATCCATCTGTATGTAACACCTAGGGATGACTACGTAACATTTTGTCGTACCCATTTGATGGGTCCTGTTGGTGATCTATGCAGGAGATCGGAGGGTGCATCTGATGGTGCTGGTCCTTTGTCTGCCAGACCAGGCCGAGTTCATAGTGTGGGCGCATCAAGAGACCCTTCTTTAGCTGGTCCCAGCATTACTTCTGAGACACGAAATGATCCTAACCGGGTTGCCTTGGGCCCTAGCTACTTGCTTCCTGAGGATATCTTTTATATCAATGCTCACGGAGAGATGCAGACGTTTCATCTTCCGGACGCAGTCCATCCTCATATACCAGACTTCCCTAATAACCCTGAGGTATGTTGATGCTCTTTATGCTTTCGAAAATGATCCTTTAGCTTGAGACACCTAATAGCTTTGCTTTCAGAAATGATCCTTTAGCTTGAGACACCTAATAGCTTTGCTTTCGAAAATGATCCTTTAGCTAAGCATCTGACATTTTACTCTCTTCCTTTTTTTTAGCTTACCATAGAGTGGGCTTACCACAACTATCGTGTGGGGCATAGAATGGAGCTAGCCTTGACGGGTATGCTGACTCGGCTTGATTTTAGGACTGATCTGCCTTATCCACCAGAGGACCCTCGCCGGCATCGTCGAAGGGACTGAGCTTCTTTTTCCAATTTTTTCTTTTTTTTTTCTTTAACCATGATGTATGGATGTTATGATGGTGCTATGAATGAATGATAATGTTATATTTGAATGATGTTTTATTATTTTATTAGACCGCTCCATATCATGGATGCAGACTAAAATGTCATGTTATGCAATTTTCAGTCCAAAAGAATGAAATTAAATGCATTAAAATGCCTAAAAATATTTTGGAAATGTCCTAAAATGCCCAGACCCATAAAATTTTCAAAAATCCAGAAAAATCTACCTAGCAAAGTTGCTGCCGCCGGCCTGAAGGGGCATTACCGCCTTGGGCTTATGGCGGGGCGGCTGCCACCCTGGTCCTCAAGGGGGCTTGGCGACTACCGCCACCATGAGGTGGGGATGCCTCCCCAGGCCTAAGGCGGTGCCTCTAGCCCTAAGTGGTGGTGTTGCGCGCCCCAGCCTGTTTTGGCTCATTCTTCTATAAAAAGGCCTCCCTTTCTTCTAAAAAAGTCACTCTAACTCTTCTCAACAACCCTTAGTACTTTCTTAGTATTTTTTTTTTACTTTTCTTTCTTATTTTAATCAAAAAGTTCAATGGAACCCTACTATAGCCATCACATGTTTTTGTGGACCTAGAACCTGGACAAGGTCGAAAAGATCAATCTGGGCAAGTACGGAATCAACTCTGTTTTGACTCTGAGGGGTGTGAAAGTTGATTGGGACTTTCTGAAAGCTTGTTTCAAGTTTTGGGACCCTGTTGACCACGCGTTCCGATTTGGTGCCAGTATGGAGGAAATGTGCCCTACTTTTGAAGAATTTAGTACCATCCTCGGAAGTGACCCAAATGTTGTTTTAGCAATCCCTGAATATAGGGTTGGATACTTTCATTCTTTCAAAAGGATTTTGGGGTTGAGACATGAGCTAGCCAGCTCTATGGTCGTGGAAGGCCGGATCAACTTAGTTACAGTTATAGCTGAGTTCCAATATCTAGAAGGCTCAGAGGACAAAATGAGAGAAAAACACAGAATGACTGATTTGGTTTTATGTTTGACCGTTGGATGCCTCTTCTTTAACTCACATGGTTGGGGAGACATTCGGGTAGTGGAGTTAATTGCTCAAATGGAGAGTGGTTGCACCATTACTGGCCTGATCTTAGCGGAAACTTTACAGAGCCTGGATGGAAATTTTAGAGCCGAAGGGCCTTGGTCTGTTAGAGCTGTCATTTTACAGGTAAAAAGATCTTGTATTTCCATTCCTTTTCACCTTTTCTTTTCTTTTCTTTTTTAACCCTTTTGCTTCTTTTCAGGTTTGGCTTAAGGATCATCTACAAGTGGTGGCTCCCTTAGACAGGATGCCATATTCGGCTGCATGGTACCATATGTGGAGAACTCTGATTCACTGCTTTAATTCCATGATGTCTTCGTCAAGGAATTCAGGCTCAAATGGTTCATCATCTATTGGTGTAGCCGCTAGTTGGTCGGCTATCACACTTTCTTTGATAGCTTTTCTGGGAACATACTTAAGATTAAAATCTACTAGAATTACCAACCATCGGGCCATCTTGCTATCAAGAATTGGCCTCTCTATAAGGAATTTTAAGGGGCTCTTGTCAGCAAGAACATGTGTGGTGTATGAACCCAAATAATGTTGCAGCTTATGGCATACCCAAACCAAAGCAAGGCACAACTGCTCTATTTGATTGTACTTTAGTTCATGAGCAAGCATGCACTTACTCAAGTAATAGATGGCATTTTCTTTATGCGAATCTATAGCATTTTGTGCTAGCATTGCCCCCATGGCCTCTTTGGTCATAGAGAGGTATAACAGCAAAGGTTTACCGGGTCTTAGAGTTTGCAATACAGGAGGATTAAAGGCTTGCTGACATTCATCATTCCACTCTTTGGAAACCCCCCTTTTCAATAATTTAAAGATGGGTCCACAAACATCAGCCAACTGAGAGATGAACCTACTAATGTATTGCAAACGTCCTAAGAATCCCCTGATTTCTTTTTCAGTCTTAGGAGCTGACATCTCCAAAATGGCTCTTGATTTGGCTAGGTCTACTTCTATTCCTTTCTTGCTCACCATATGGCCTAAGAATAAACCTGAGGACGCACCAAAAACACATTTAGCTGGGTTCAATTTCAAGTTGTATTGTCTTAACCTAAGAAAGAAATGCCTTAATGCATCTATGTGTCCTTGTGCTATTTTGGATTTTATCACCATGTCATCAACATATACTTCCACATCCTCGTGAATCATGTCATGGAAAATGGTTGTGACCATTCTTTTATATATTGCCCCAGCATTTTTCAACCCAAAAGGCATGACCTTATAGCAGTAGGTACCCTATTCTGTCACAAAAGCCATTTTTTCTTTATTAGGTGGATAAACTTGTATCTGGTTATAACCCACATATAGATCAGTCAAGGAGACTACCTCAGATCTGGCCATGCGGTCCACCAGTAAATCTATGTGAGGTAAAGGAAAGTCATCTTTTGGACAGGCTCTGTTCAAGTCCCT
>CANXYC010605935.1:0-10883 GCA_948193065.1 Aleurites moluccanus | reverse complement strand
TGAAAGTAAAGTCTCCATTATTTTTATATTTCTTCTTAAAATTCATTTTATTCTTCAGCTTGGGACATTCAGACTTGATATGTCCGACTCTATCACATTCATAACATTTGATTTGATTGCTTCTTGGCCTCTCTTGCCGATTATATTTCTCATAGGGCTTCTTGTTCTTCTTCTTTCTAAGAATAAGATTTCTCATTCTTTTTGTAAGGAGAGCCATTTCTTCATCATCCTCCTCCTTTATGTCACTTCCATTTGATGTAGATTCTTTGGAAGCAATAAGAGCAAGCCTTTTATTTTTCTCTTCGGCTTTTTCATCAATTTTCTCTTGAGATAGAGTGATCTCATGAGTTAGAAGCTTACCCAATAGATTATTAGTTGGAAGAGAGCTTAAGTCGTTTGCGTCTTCGATTGAAGCTACTCTTGCCTCCCAATCCTTCTTAGGAAGAACTCTTAATATTTTGCAGTTTATATCCTCTATAGAGTAAGACTTTCCCAACTTTCTCATTCCATTAACAATAACCATAAGACGGTTATACATTTTTAAAATTTTTTTATTAGGTAGCATTTTAAAAAGTTCATACTCATGAGTGAAAAGCTGAATCTTTTTACCTTTGACTTGACTTGTCTCTTCATGAGTGGTTTGAAGAGTATCCCAAATTTGTTTTGCTGAGATGCAATGAGATATCTTGCCATACACCTTTCTACTAAGAGCACAATAGAGAGTATACATTGCTTTGCGATTTCTTCCATTTGCTTTCTTGTCGACAGTAAATGATCTTCGACAACCTTGAAGATTTACAATAAATGCAAATATATACTGATTTTTGCACAATAAATATGAATGATCTTTCAATAAATGACTTATGAACTTGTTTAAGGTTTTTCTTCTTTTATTTAATATAAATCAACTCATATTTATAGTCTTGGTTGAAGAAGGAGTCGTTTAGACTCATTTTCCCGCAATAAATGCACCTGAAATTTCATTCCAACTGCTAGTTTACGGGTGAGTCGCGCCCGCGACTATAATCATGGCGCCCGCAACTTGCATATGATCTTTTGGTTTGAAAAAGAATAAATTTGAATTTTACCAAGTAGTGCCTGCAACTAACAACTGCCACGCCCGCGACCAATCACGATACTAAGCAATTAAACTTGGTTGAATTACTTCATGCCCATTACTGAGCTGGTCAATCCTGCGATTTTATCTAGTCGTACCCGCGACGTTATAATGTCGCGTCCGCTACTGAAAGTCACTGTTCATCTTGAAGCTACTGGATGTTTTGAGATATTCTGATTTTAATTTCGCACCTGCGAATAATTTTGTCACATCCGCTACTTCACTTAGTCGCACCCGTGACTTTCTTGTGTCGTGCCCGCTACTGGAGGGACACTGTTTACCTGAAAGTTACTGGATGTTTTTAGAATTCTCAAATTAATTTAGCGCCTATGACTGGAATGTGTCGCACCTGCAAACTAAAGCTTTTCAAGACTGTGACTGATTTTATCGTACTTGTGACCAAGCTTGTTCATAGCGTCGCGCCCGCGACTAAACAGCATCCTGCAATACTTCAGAGAAATTCTTGCACATAATCAAACAAACTTATTAGTCCATTAATTTGGTGTTTGTAACCATCAAAATAAGTATGATGAAGACCCTAAGGTCTAACAAAAATAATAAATAAAATTAAGTTATAGGTCCAAAATATGAATATGAGAAATATAGGGAAGGAAAATCGAATTGCTCAAAACCTAATTAATATAAATATTTCTATTCTTTTTCTTATCTTTCATTTTCTTCTTCTCCTCCTTGTTTCTTCTTTAGGCCGTGACTCTCCTCACTATTTCCATCCATTTCCTTTCAAATTTTTTTCAAGAAAAACTTCAAGAAAACTTGATTAAACCCTAAACTAAATCATCTTCCATCAATTTTTCCAAGAAAATCAAGCTAAAACCTAAGGATTTCCTACTCTAAGGTTTCGGCCTCACCACTAATTTAAGGTAAGATGGTTATTTCTTCATCCTATCCATAAATTCTAGCTATATACATGATTAAATAGATGAATTGAATGATAGATATTAAAGTTAAACAAGAATTAATGAAAAACTCTAATTATAGGTTTATGTAAAAACCTAATTTCTTTATTAGGGTTCCATAATTCTTTTTAATGTTATAATATGCTTATTTAAATCCTATTGATGCTAAAACAAGTGAAAAATTAAATGTAGAAATAAAGGAAAACGAGGAACTCCACATTTGCTTGTTGTGAGCAAGTCATGATTTTAACATGTATTCGATCGAATAGATGATTTTGGTAAGCCATTTGTATATTATTATGCATGAATATAACCACATTTGAAATTATTGAATCCAATTTGGCTTTGTTCTTGATATGGCCAAAAGTTACACATTGAGTTTCCTTAGTTATTTTCTTGAATTCAAGCTTCATTTTTATTGTGTTTTGTTGGATTGAATCCTTATTTGATGTTACCATTGTGTTTATTTCCGTGGGAGCTTGAATTAGGAACTTTGGCCTTTGATGAACAAATCCCGGTACCCTACCAAATTGATCTCAAAGTGTTGCACTCCAAGTGCTCGACAAAATGTCCTTCGTATTTTTCATAGGCCTACTAAATGTATGTCATTGTTGCCAGTACAAATGTATTTTTTTAACATTTTGGATACTTGATCCTAACTTGACCTTTGTGGCATTTAGCCTATGCTTTAATGTCTCTTTTACATAATGTTTATACTCCATTAAGCTAAATATTAATGTAACTGACCTATATTTTTTCCTTTGAATATTTGACACCTTACTTGCTTTTTATAGCCTATTTATTACTTTATCCGTTTTATTTATATAGACAAAATTTCTATTCTAGGCATTTTATTTATATAGGCAAATTTACTTGAAATAGATTTGGTCTAAAGTAAAAAGTCTATTTTGCCCTTTTTTAATTTATAAAATGCATTAATTATATGACAATATAGTGGCAAATAATTTTTCATACTGTATTAAATTAAATTACATTACCAAAAATAAATTAACATATCTCTTTTTAACTTTTGCTTATCCCTTTATATTCTAGGATACCATCTAATAAATTTTTTCATTGCAATTTTCATGAACAATCAAAACAATAAAATGGAGGTAACAACAATTGATGCGTTGAGGGTAAATTAGGAAAAAAATGAAAAAAATTCAGTTAAAAAAATTATTATTCCTTAATCCTTGTGCAAAAACAGATGTGTCTATATAAAAAAAATAGAGGGAGTATGTTATATGACAGAGCTACCTTACCGATGGGTAGTAGATAAATACTATCGGTATTATACACAATGGATTTTATTTAATACTCTAGCTGGGAAGGGTTATGATCCTAACCATAAAACTTGATCCACTTTATGCTATTTATATATGATAAAGAAAAATGTAATGTGTTTCATGGCCCACTATATATTATATTTACATGATTATTATTCCCTAATGTGCCTATGCATCTTTATTTGATTTTCATATCCATTTCCCTTAATTTTGGCATCTGGTGTACTATCCATAAGCCATTTGTTTACTGTTTATTCATTGTTATCTACCTAGCCTAATGTGTGGTAATATATATATGAATCACCAAGTATAAAATACTCACCTTTTCCAGTGGTTTAAACTTGTCAGGTCAGGGGTAAGGCTGATCCAAGGTTTTCTTTCTTCAATGGATTTAGCTCAATCTTCATAATGTAAATATTAGTACTATGTTTTCCTATGTAAATTTTAGAAACTCCATAGTTACGTAAATTAATAAGCTACTTGTGTATAGAATTATGCATAAATATTATATATGACTGTTAACTATTATATATGGATTATATTGAGTATGAAACTGTCCAAATTGATGACAGGTAGATTGATGATATTAATATAGAATTGTTATAGCAGGTAATATATATGAGTTATAGCAGAGTTTTATAGGTGTTGGTAGCCTTAAACTGTTTCTACATTCTAGAACCGTCATGTTTCAAAATCAGGATGTGACATATAAGTTTTATATGAGATATGGTCAAATATAATGAGCTTTAGAAGATTTGATAATTCTTATTTCCTTGAGTTTGATGCATGAAAATTATTTCATTTCGTTCGTTTAAATATTTTCTTTTTATTTGATTTAACGAAAACACCAAGAATCAAAGGTTTCCTTGGTTGTTTTACTGATAAAATTATAAAAATGACAAAAGAGTCGAGAGTGAGACGTTCTTCACCGAACAACTAGGTTGTGGGCCATTTGGCCAAGGTTAGCCATTTTGTCCCAAACAGCCAAAGGTCCCCTTTTTTCTTTGTATGATCACTTCTATTTTATGTCTACATCATCCTCCAGCCTAATGAATCTCCATAAACATTTTGATCCATTTTCAACCCTTTTCCCCTATTTTTGCAATTAATCTTTTCCCTTTTCTCACTTGATTAGTTATAAGATGGATTATTTTTGGAATTTCTCTCTTTTATATTTCTTATTTTTTGATTTTGGTTTGCCAAGAGATATATTCGTTTGTAATAATTAAGTATGAACCATATCACTCTTTTGATGCTTATTATTAATTATTTGGGTGCATATTTAAGTATTATTACTTATTATTGCATAAAATAATTTTATTAATAATATAAAATTAATTATATAGCAATCCCAAATATATTAACACAAAGTAAAAACGATCTCTCAAATCCATAATTTCTAAGACTTGTATTCATAATGGGAAGTTGGACTTACTAAGAATCTTCTATTCTTAAATCAATACTGTGACCAATATTTCTGAACGTTCTGAGTGATGATTTATTATTCTCGCCTTGTCTATGATGGGCTGGGTGTGATGAAGTCTCACTGGAAATTAAGTGTGAAACCCAATAAGCCACTTATATATATGTATTAATATAATTAAATACAAATTAAATAAAATGAGTATTTTTTTATTAATATATTTTATATATAATGTTAAATTATTAATAGTATATAAAACGCTCTATAATTATTTACAATTGCTGATTTGTGAACTGCTGACTATTGACCATTAGCCTCTCACAGCTAATAATTAGTTGCTAATTACCCCTAACTAACATCTATCGTTAAACCAAACATATTCTAAAATAAAAGCTGACTAGTTATGTACTATCTTTTAGCAATTTCAAGTTGTGCACTTATCAAATAATATGATCGGATTGGGTTAGCATATAATGATCAACTCTTCCATCCAGAGTCATAAATATCCCTAGAAATAACTATTTGGAATCAAATCATAAAAACAAATCTCACTCTTCAAAAGAAAAAAAAAAAAACTATCTAATCTTTTAAATTTAATAAAATAAATGAGTTAGGACCTCTATTTTTAAACACTACTCATAATTTAGTTTTGTTAACAAGTTGATCCCTCTGTTAGAGTTTTATAAGTTTCTATGTTAGTCAGCTTGAAAAGAGTCAAACAAAACAATAGAGTTGATTTCTATTCCAATCTTATTGCCTCACTTGTAATATGAAATTGTAAAGAAAGTTGTCTTGAAGGACCAAATCTAGTCTTTACCCCCTAATTTTTGTGTATCGCCAAGTTTGGTCTTTTACTTTTTGTTGGCATCTTGGGCATTAGGTTATTGTTTCATTTCTCGGATCCCTTCAGAATCATGTCTATTTTTACTGGCCTAATCACTTAAATAATTCAAAATTTTACTTATTTTTATAATTATGTCTAAAACTTTTAATTTTATCAATTTTGTTCAAGTTTATATTTTAGTTTCAATTATGTCTAAATAAAAAATAATCAAAATTAAAATTAACGACAATATTATATTCATAATTATATTGATATTTCTTCTCTCTTGTTAATTTATACCATATTTTTCACTCTTTCTATAAAGACCATGAAATCCGAAAGATTTTAGTTTCGGTTTCTGCCCATACTAAGTTTGAGTTATAAATATAGAAAATATTTGTCTATATGTATATATTTATTCAATAAAATAAAAATATAAAGATACATGTATCTTTTTACTGAATAAAAAAAAAATCATATTAATTAAAATATTTCACCACTCATTGATTGGATATATGAGATAAATTCGTACACTCAATATAAGCAAGTATTTTTCTTATAAATATAATATTTGATATAATTATTATTTAATAGTTGAAAATTTATCTATTTTAGCATTATTTCCAATTTATAACTTGTAATTGTATAATATCTCTAGTAAAAACCACAAAGGACAAAAAAAAAGAGTAGAAAACAAGAAAATTAATAAAAATAATTATAGATAATATATAACTATCATGGTTTAATACTTTTATTACTAGGAGAAAATTTTTATATGAAATTTCACCGGAAATTATTGAATTTACTATTCAATTAAAATAAAATATTAATTAATTTTCAAAATAAAAAAATATTTTTAAGAGGAAAAAAATAAAAAATAAAATCCTAAATTTCAAATA
Source organism: Aleurites moluccanus (assembly GCA_948193065.1). Taxonomy (NCBI): domain Eukaryota; kingdom Viridiplantae; phylum Streptophyta; class Magnoliopsida; order Malpighiales; family Euphorbiaceae; genus Aleurites; species Aleurites moluccanus. The sequence continues at coordinate 4,415 of CANXYC010605935.1, read as the reverse complement.
TAATTTAATAAAAATATTGTGCATTTTTCACTAAACCAAATAAATTAGCAAACCTACAGAATCTTCAATTAACCGTTGGTATTTCAAATTTCACTTGATCAACAATAATAGTGGCGCATGGCATTCAAGCAGTGTTGTTTGGTTTCTTTTATTATGCAGGTGTTTGATCAATTATTTTGCAACTCATTTTGCACTGGTTTATTATTCTACTTTTTCTTTGATATCTATTAGAATATTCTGATTTAGACATTAGAGGATTTTCACTGAACATTTGTCGGAGCTTTTAATCCTAATTACTTTCTCTTTGTCTATAGTTAATAAAACAAAATTGTAAGTCTATATCAGTAAAGGATGGATTGAGAAAAAGAAGAAGGAAGAATTAATAAAGATATAGTGAAGAGTCAAGAAACTGGGGCCATAACGTGAAACACTTGATTTTTTAAGATGATACTTGCATACGTGTAGTGATCCCTTTGGGATCTTCTGGATTCCCTGACCGTACAGAAGATTATTACATGTTGTTGATGGAGACAATATTTTTTTACATTTTTATATGATTAGGTTATTTTTATAAGAATTTTGATATTATTTGTTAATGTTAAAAAAAATAATAATTTTTTATTTATTAGCGTGCGAAAATAGATGAAATATGAAAATTTGTGATTGTTTTCTTTAATTTTTTATAATTAATATATTATATTTATTTTTAATAAATTATATATTTAATGATAAAGAGAAAATTCAAATTTAAGATCTTCTAAAAAATAAATGATGCTTATCATTCAAGCCAAGACTTAGATGATATGGAGACAATAATTTACTCTTTCTCCCATTATCATCATTTATTTGTCTTTTTCCAAACCCACACATCAGGGAAAAAAATCCTAGAGAGTAGAGAGATTGGCTATCATCTTCCATTATTAGAATTCACCCTTTTTTACTTTTTAGCCTAATTAGAAAAACAAAATAAAATATGAAAACCTTAACCATGAAAAAAAAAATGATATCACTTTGACTCTATTTTATATTAAATTTAAAGTAATATTGAAAATTATATATGCTTCTTCCTCCTACAAGATCTAAAACAAAAATTAAGTTAATGCCTATTTTCTATATCTTAACTCTAAAACGCAAGTCATTAGCTTCAATATCATACAGCTTTTCACTTGATCTTCTAATACTTTCTTTATGTGTGTTGTAAGACTGAATCAATGAAGTGTTCCCCAAATTCAAATTTAAAGCCTCACATACAATATTTAAGTTATTGACTTATGTAATTAAATTGTGTTAATTTTTTTTTTTTTTGAAATATTAAATTAATTTGAATGTCATGCATGATTGGTGTTGCTTAATAATAAAGGTGAAATTATATACAATTTAACATTAAAATTTAAATCTCAGTTGTATATTTACTATGTAATACTAAAAATAAAAATTTTGGCACTTGCTTAAAATACTACCGTTTAACTTCGAAATAATTTAAGAATTTAAATTTAATTTTTTTACAATTTTGAAATTCCTTTAATTTTTTTTCAATTAGGTATGTATATATTTTACAACAATTTTAGACACATATAACATTTCAATCCAAATTAAGAATGTAACTAATCATGGTTGTTTTTTTCATAATGGTGCTCAACAATACAATTTGGTTTTTAACTTATATATTATTTATATATAAATAGAGAGAGAGGGAGACTGAAATTTATGTTATAGGATATTAAAACTCTAAACCAACTTTGTCTAACAAAAAAATTTTTTTTTTATAGAGAAATTACATAATAAAAGGAAAAACTATGCTAAGTTTTAAAATGAAATTCCTAGCTATATTGTTTAGATTTAAAATGTATTTTTATAAATATATAATAAAGGTGATAATGTAATTTATAATAAAATTAAAGGTCAGGTCGTGCATTCTTAATAATAAAAAAAGAAAATATTATAATTAATTTGAAGAAACTTGGAAAAAGAAGTTAAATTCCAATACTTACACAAAAAACAAATCTGTGATTATTACTTTAAAAAAAAAAAAAAAAGAGTTGTTTATAAGCTATTATCAATTGTTATTATGAATTCCAAATTTTGCAATTGATACCATATCCCTTGAAGCAAGATCCATTGTCCCTCTCTAAATTATACTAGATAGGCTGAGTAGATAGTCACTCTGGAGGACCTAGTCCTAGCAATGAGGACTCTCTCTCTACACAAATATAGAGAGAATTAATTACGAACTTGACATGAGAAGGCAAAAGAATCGGCTTTTTGTATACTATTTCTAGACATTACCATTTGGCATTTTGGATGACATGTTTGGGTTGTTTGTCGCCCAAAAGTGTTGGTTGCCTTTACACACATACAAGAGACAACTTCATTGTGTAGGGCGATTTCTACACATGCCTAATGCCTTTTCTTAATTTGGGTAAGGCCAAATTCCATACTACACAAATTGTACATTGTCCTTCTTTAATTATATTTCATCATGCACACCCTATAATTCCTTTAGGAAGGAGATGAAAACATTGCATTTGAAGCATTTCGAGTGATGTGGGAGAGTTATAAAAAAGGAAAATGATACTCTTATTGTGTAACTTTTATAACAATGAAAGATAATATATGATTTTAGGAATTGATGGTGCTTTTACTAATAGCTCCTAGGCCTTGAGGTCATCCATCAGTTAGGACTTGAAGTAGGAGGTGTTGGACTGAGCAATTGAGATATGGATTATTTTATTGTTGAGTCTATGACTTGCACAAAAAAGATAAAGGAGAGAAAACAAACATTAAAAGTCTCAGTCACGTCATACTATAGCTGAACAGTTGGATGACATGCCTATGTAATAGATTGTCAAATGTGGATTCTTGTACTAATATTATCTGAATACTGTCTCTTGAAGGTGTCAAGAATTACCTAATTGAAAAGTTTGAAAGGAGTTGTCGGGCTGACTCTTCTTGTAAATAAAACGAGCTAGTTTGTTGAATTATTGAGGCGAGGCACTTGCTGCCTTAGACAATTGCTGGGATGAGGCACAAGGTGGTCTGTCCATAATACCTTGGTCCTACTAGCTGCTAATGTCTTAGGCTCGATAATCTTAGTGATGTGAGGCATACTATCTATAGTGTTAGGCCTATTTTGAGTTTGATCGAAATGACCCATTTGATGTAACCATTTTTAGTCCTTATTTGAAATCATTTTTATTCGAGTTATGGTTGCTACCCAACTGTAGAGGATGATAAATTTCTTTTGCCTAAAGGAAAGGGCATAGTCTACTACCAATAGTTCAAACACTTCAATGTCGCGCTACGATACTAGACTAGCAAGGAATCATTCTTTATATAAACTATTTTGTAGACATTTTTTTTTCTTTGAAAGAATTCAAATTTCCTGAAACCAAATAGTATTATTCAACAATTATCATTTAAAGAAGGAAAAAAAATGAATAAATTACAAATTGCTTTTTAAAACTTAATAAATTGTGGGTAAGTTGGATTACATTTTGTAGTTGCTCCTATTGAGATATGAAGTTTAATTACCAAAATGCAATGGGTAAGTACATATAAACAAGCATTTGATCATCTGTTAATCTTTACTTCAATTGTTTTATTAGTTTGAAGTTGATGAAGGGATGATTAGTGATAAGAAATTTTAATTTTTTTTTATTATGAAACTTGGGTGAATTGCAAATAACTTTTGGATTAGTGCTTAAAGTTTATTTATCCTTTATCTTTGTTCTTTATTCTTCTTCTTTATTTATTTTTATTTCTTTGTAACTCATCCACTTTGAATTTCAATATGGAAAAAGAAAAGGGAAGTTAACAAGATTATCAAAAGAAAGAATAAATGCTTTATTATAAAAGGAATACTTATGTAATATCTGCCATTTTTGAAGTATAATTTGTTGATTTTATTTGTTTGGAGAATTTTAAATTTTAATGAGAAGTTTGAAAATTTCAGAAATTTTGTTTTGAAGTGCAGCATAATTCAGTGTTGGCTATTACTTGCTCTTAAAGACATAATTAGGTAAAGTGTAAAATATAAAAGTTGTTAATTTATGTTTTAGCTATAATTTTGTAAAATGGTTTGATAAGATTCTGAGTATGTGATAAGTTATGTCTATTTGAGTAAGGCTGGTTTGGATGAGAATTTTTGCAGGAATGCAGTATGTGTTTGGAATTTCTGGGAATGACTGAGGCAGAATTTGTTGAAGTTGTAAACATGAAATATGTTTCTGTATATGTTAAGATGGTGTCTGTAAAATTTCAGAATTTTTGGATAAGTATACCTCAGTGGAGAGTGTTTTGTATTAGGGCTGTTCGGTTGGATTTTGATGCAGGAGTCTGGGTGACTTTTGGAGAGTCACCACTGTCTGAGTGTTGATTAGTTTGATATGAAATTTGATTGTGTTGTGCTTCTGTCT